>JAOXJP010141612.1:0-13338 GCA_025762735.1 Platanus orientalis | reverse complement strand
GTATAAGGTTGTAAGCTTATTTAAAGGCAACCCCTCTCCATAATTGTACAATGAATGAAATTGATGAAAAAAGAATTTTCTTGCTTTCTAATTCTTGATTAATGTGACTTTCCTTAGTGAAATCTAAAAATCAAGAGTGGTTTCTCAAAAGTGGATGTTTTGAGTTTATTCAAACTTGGTGGAGACCAAAATCCTTTGTTTTATGTTTGGAAAAGCTTCAAATCAGGTCTTTATTTTTTTTTTTTTTCTCTTTTTTCTTGTTTTCACTACATTACTTTGAATTTTATTGATATTCTTGGCCATCATTCTACATCATCTTTGGTATCATCTCTATTGTGCTACGTGAAACATGAGTTGCTTCCGAGTTATTTCATAAATTTCCTTAGAAATAGCTTCTTTTTTTTGGCAATTTTCTCATTTCATTTAATTTATAACTTCCTCAATGTTACAACACCTATACGAAATGATGTGGGAGATGCAAACATGGGTTCTTTGATATTCCAATTATTTGTAATTTGGTTATTAATCACAAATCTCACCATACTGTGAATTGCTTTATAGGTAACTCTTGCAGAGGATAGGATTTGAATGTTATTGAAAAGGCAAGTGAATTGACAGCATTAATTGATGATAGATCTATAAGCTTCTAAATGAAATATAAAGTGAACTTTTCCTCAATAGTAAAATTTTCTCTCAAAAAGATTTTCCTGACTAACCCCTAGCTCTCTATTGAATTTTACCAAAGAATATACTCAAAATAGTTTAACTTTAAATAATAAAAAATCTCTTTTGTGAAAAAACTTTTCCAAAAATCTATAATACTTTCAAATATGTAAAAACAATGCATTTGATAACCAACCTATCATAAATCCACCTATAATATATTTAAATGTTCAATTGATTTGAATAATTCCTACCAATCTCCAAGCGCTCCAATCTCCATGTCTAAGTGTTAGATCGCTTATTAAGCATTCAATACATCATAGGAACTACAATCGTTCAACACACTCAAGTATTTATCTAGCTGACATCACTAGCTAGCGTATTAAAGAAAATAAGATATGTCCTAAAAAATTATCAAAAATAACCTATATCCCTAGAAACTATGAACTCCTATGGTCTAGGGGTATTTACTGCATGAAGTAAATAATAACACACATATTGATTGTACAATGTTGCAATGTGCATTCCCTGGAGATTCAATTTTGAGTATGTTAACTCTACACCAATAAGTCTAAAGTCACCCCTCTAGTGATTGAGAATAAATCATCTTATCTTGAGATATTGATACATATCCCAACCAAATAAGTGAGTTAACCTTTGCTCGGTTTCAAAAGCAAAGCCATACACTTGCTACATGGTTACATGAGACACTGGTCCATAAAAGCAACATTAAGTTGCTCCATGAACCAACACGTTAGGAAAATAAATAAATAAATAAAATAATTTTAATTATTATAATTTTTTTTTAAATGACTTTATCAGGGCACATATCTCTTACACAATAATTAAGACCCTCAAAATTTAAACATAATCTAAAAGTGACTTGATAGCTTTTCTAGAGATTAAATAAAGAAGATTCAAACTAGGTCTCAACCATAGTTATTAAACACGTACGGGGTTTAAAAATCTCAAAATGACACACAGTATTTACTGGGAGACTCCAGCTAATGTTTGGGTCAATTCAATGAAATTTTCCATAAACCCGAAACCAATAAGCAGTTTTGTAAAAAATGCATTTTTTTCTAGAGAATAGGCCTTATCCAAACATGTACCAAGAAAAATGTATTATTATTGAAATCCATTAGTGGGCAAGTAGAGGCATATCCAAACATAGCATAGCATGGAAGAGTATATATTCTTTTGACATGTGTCTCTCAAAATTCCCTTGAACTCTTTCAATCCCAAGAATGCATTTTCCCCTCCTAATTACCTAGAAACCCTAGGTGAATTGACCAAAAGCCCATGTAAGTTATATCAAATATTTAAGGATGATATAGCCTAAATAGTAAAAAGAAGCTCCTCCGATTTTTAATGTTTTCTCTAATTTGGAGACTTCTTTTCTAAGAATGAGATCTTCCCAATTTTAGAGGATTTTCCTCTAACTATAGGAGAATTCATCTTTAGAGTGAGTTACAAATTTAGAAGAGTGAAGAAAGAGGAAGAAGAAGATGAAAAGAGAGGAAGAAGATCAAGGATAAAAGAAAAAGAGATTAAAGACCATTGTAAGTATTCTTTTCTCATTAAAATTATGTAGAAATTTCCTTGTATGCTAGATTAGGTATGGAATTAAGTAGGATTTAGAACCATTAGGATTTTTTTCGTAAGATATTCATGCTTTTGATTGATTCTATTATGATTTGCCTTCATGATAGATCCATGTTGAAGATCTTATTCATGCTTAGATAGATTGTTTTGCTAAGAATTTTTCATGGAATTACATGAGATTGATCATTAGATCTAATAGGGTTGTACATGGATCTATGTGAATTTTGTGTGGTTATGCAATTTCTCTAGATCAAGAAATAATGATGATAAATTCTTGTCTAATTTCATGAGATCTATCAAATTCATGTATTTCCTTGCTAAATTTTAATTAATGGGAGTTTGATTTTGGCCTTCAATGCATGGATTCACCCTAAACTCTTGGATTAAAGGAGTTTTAGTTGAATCCATGAAGTGAGGCAATAAAGAGTGATGTTTATATATTCTTTTCATTCAAATTTATAATAATTTTATGTTATTCTAAGTTTCTTCTTCATCTATTATGATTTTCTAGATTCATACATGTTGTAAGACTATGCTGAAGTGATCTTGTAGAGGATATGTTATTTTAATTTATTTAATAACATACATGGAAGAATACTTACAATGGTATTTTCTAATCAATCTCATAGAACTACTCCGACATTCACCCACATTCCGACATGCATATGGAATGTGAAATTCTTATAATTATGTATGATCTTGTGTGCAATAATGAACCGAGACAAAGAAGGGAGGAATTTGTTGAGTGAAGAATAATGTGAGAATTTTGGAATTTTGCTTGTATGATATAGCTCAAGGAAGCATATTCTTGTGAATCAAGTACGTGTACACGTATATTGCATTCTTTATTTATTGAAAATACGTTCATAAGAGTTTATTCATTGCACACCTACTCAGTAACTGAAGGCTCTCATCTCTTTTATTACTCGATAGTTAGCTCTTGGCAACATTTTAAAAGTCATTTCTCCCTATATTTCAACTTGCAATTGTTATTCGATGGCATTTTTAGGGATTATAACCATTTAATGCAAGTCATCTAAACAGATGAAATCAGACCAATTGGCCATGCTAAACAATATGGTATAACAGGATAACTACGCAATTGTAAATGTTACGGGTGTACCACTAGATTTCGTTTTTGTTACAAGAATATTGATGGTCAAATTGCCTAGCCAATTATGGCTGGTTTGTTGTTTGATTTGAGGGGGACCTTCATTCCAAACTTTCTTTAGAAAGCTTGTTAATCCTTGTTGTCTATTAATGGAACAACAAGCTTCTAATTAAACCTTGTTACTTGACTTGTAAAGCAACAAATTCATTCGTAAAATATAGAAGAAAGTGGCTTTTTATTAATATATATATAGTCAGAATTTGCAGCCATGATTACACCTCAAGCTCTTAAACCCAACACATATTACTAGCATACTAGACTTAATTACCTAATCATGGTCATGATCCCTTGTTCTTGAGTGCCTTTGGTATTTTCTTTTAAACAATGTAGCAGTGTAGAAACTTACAACCTTCAATGGAGTGGAGAGACTGAACTTGTGGATGTGGATGCTTGAAGGTAGGGCTGAGCATGGGCTCGGGCCAGCCCAAAATTTGGCCAAATAGCCTGACCTGACCTAGGCCCAAGCCCGAGTTGAATGCCCAAACCTTTATTAGGGTCGGGCTTGGGCTTACCTCAGCCCAACTCAAGGCCCGGCTCGAAGCCCGAACTTATATATATATGTGTGTGTGTGTGTAAAGAAAATGTTATTTGGTGAAAAAGTGTATGTAGTGTACATGGTGAATTATAAGCTAACACGTGTTGTGTTGAGGGTTAAAAACGTTCAAATAACAGTTGAGATAAAAAGTAGGTGTCAAAAAAGAAACATCAAATTCAAAAATACATCATATATAATTATATCTAAGAAATTAATAAACTTGAATCAATAGCTTAGTTCGTTAAAGAGTTTATTAGAGTAGGTCATGAGTTCAAATCTCATCTATACCATTTGTATTTTGAAAAATTTATTGGCCATGGGCTGGCCCAAGCCCGATAAAATAACTAGGACCGGACTTGGGCTCAAAGTTTGTAAAAATGTTCAAGCCCGAGCCCACAATTACTATATTGGGCCGAGCCCCGGGCCTACCCTGGCCCAGCCCAAGCCCGGCCCATGCACACCCCTACTTGAAGGCTGTGAAATCTTATGGATTCTTGTACATATGGGTACTTGGGAGACTACAAAAAACTCACAAGCTATAGAAAAAAGATGTAAAATATGAAGAGTGAATGAAAAGTGTGAATGAAAGTGCCCCAAAACGTGTAAGAAGAGATATTTATAGAGGGCTAGTGACTGGACTTAGATTCCATATTGGACTCCAAGTCACCAGTTGATTTGTAGCTTATAATTGAAGTTCCTTGCTTATTTTTAGCTCATATCTTCTAGAAGATTTGTTGATATGGCTGCATATATGTTTTCCATCCAACTTGATGCAAGATTTATAACTAAGATTGATTCAATAACTATGTGGGACCTGGATTATTGCTCTTATTTGAACCTAATTTTACTGTTGTTTTGGGCTGTTTGATTAGACTTCTAGGTAATCAAGGAGTCTAGAACCACTTCAGTTATGGTCCCCAAATGTTTATATCATAGTTTTGAAAATCGGACCAGACTAGGTGCTCTGACTTGGTTTAACCAGAACTAGCACCCTAAACGATTCTATAGAAGCTCAAAACCATAATCTATCAAAAACCACACAAAATTGACAAAACCAATCAAAACAGATGAAAACTGATCGGTTTTTTTATGAACCTGGTTCTATTAAAACCAACCAGTTTTTTGAAGCAAATTAAGAGAAAAACTTTAGAAATGTGTCTTTCTAAATTCCAATCCCATTTTCCAAGAATTGTTTTATTTTTTAATTTTTGGTATTTTATTACATTTTTTGGTTATGTCTAAAAATAAAAAATCTGGTCAAAAGCCTTCTAATGCAGTATGATTGTTTTATTTTTTGGTATTTTATTATATTTTACTTATGATTGAAGTGAACCACGGTTGGATCATATAAACCAATGGTTGAACCCAATTAGATTTGAACCATCCACCTTATTGGTTCGAATGCTGGTCCGGTTCTCAAAACTATGGTTTACATATCAATTTATGGCAATTTTGGGTTTTTTGCCTTCACCCATCACGGGTGGCTTTCAACAATCATGGATCGTTAGTTGCAATTGGACTTGGTCATGACATAGTTTGCTCAGTCGAGATTTAGGGGTTTAGTCGCAAATGACTATGGTAAGTTGTGAATGGACTTTTTAGGGAAAATCACAAATAAAGTGTTTAATAGAGCTTCCAAGTGTAAATACATTTCCAGGCGTTCTGATGAACACCCACTACTCAGAAGAACGAGGCTATCTATCAGTACACCATTAAAGACGGCAACATAACTGAATATAATTGGGAGGATATGTATTACTGGTGTGGATGTAAGTTTACCTTGTCCTATAGTCCTACTTTGTCTTTAGACTGTATAGTCATGGCCATATATGGACCAGAAAGACAATTGGTGTTCTGCAGGCCCGGAGACAATGGATGGACAGTCTTAGGAACAAGGCTGGCAATCTAATGGCATCTGCCACTATAACAGTTATCTTGACATTGTCTACTATAAAAGACAGTTCTGTGCGTTAGATTTGGGTTGGAGAATCGCATTTTACGACCTTCATTCTTCTCCGATGGTGATTAAAAACGTGCCAGCTTCAGGCATTTGCTATATTACAAATGGGGATTATTTGGTGAACACGGGTGGAGAGTTGCTGAGGGTCTCAAGAGATGTGAAATGTTTTTCTGATGCTGATGGCTCCGGTAAGAATTGTCCTTGTGCTGTTTGGGGAGTAAAATTGTTTGGCACTGAATTCTATACAACATTTGCATTCAAAGTTTACACTTTTGATTTCAAGTCACAGAGATGGATCAAGGTGGAAACCTTGGGAGAGAATGTGTTATTCTTGAGTAAAAGTGTTTCCTCGTCTCTTCCAGCTCGCCATTTCAACAATTGTGAAGGGGACTGTATCTATTTCGCTGATGATGGCCACTACAGTTATAGTCCATATGGTAAACATGAGTTTGGCAATTTATGGGTCTTCAATATTGATGTAGAATAGACCACACAAGCTTTCCTTGAACAAAGGGATCGACAGGAGTTTACACACAAGAAGGACAAAAAAGCACTAGTAGAAATCATGAGCCTTGAGAACAGAATTGTGTGAAATTTGGTGAGCTTAAGGGAAATTTTACAAAGATCAAAACTCATCGCTTCGCCATGAGCATCGTCACTCTTCGCATACATTCCTTCGTTAAAGCCCTCAAATTAGCAATTTTGCTATTTTTAGTAATTTTTCTTATCGCTATGACTTTCTATTTAGAAGTCGGAATAAGATCCCGTTTGTTTTGGGATGTTTCTTAGTGATAGTAGTATTTGATTTTGTTAGTAACTCAATTTTTGATAAAATTTACCAAATTAGCCTAATTTCATGCCTGCATTTTTCTTTTCTCTATTTAAAGCATTTTAGCCTTCAAGGCAATTCAGTTTTTCATTAATGAAAGTTTCAAAACGAGTTTTCTTCCTTGGTGAAGTTTAGGGTTTTCCCAACAAAGGAGACAATGTGTTCTTATTTTTGCTATTCCGCTGCGTCA
Organism: Platanus orientalis; assembly: GCA_025762735.1. NCBI lineage: Eukaryota > Viridiplantae > Streptophyta > Magnoliopsida > Proteales > Platanaceae > Platanus > Platanus orientalis. Next base: position 6,385 of record JAOXJP010141612.1, on the reverse strand, counting down.
GTTGAAATAGCAAAGATAGGAACACGTCGTCTCCTTTGTTGGAAAAACCCTAAACTTCATAAGGAAGAAAACTCACTTTGAAACTTTTATTAATGAAAAACTGAATTGCCTTGAAGGCTACAATGCTTTAAATAGATAAAAGAAACCTTAATTCGTGTTAGACACGAAATTAGGCTAATTTAGTAAATTTTACCAAAAATATAAAAAATGAGTTACTAACAAAATCAAATACTACTATCACTAAGAAACATCCCAGAACAAACGGGATCTTATTCCAACTTCTAAATAAAAAGTTATAGTGAAAAGAAATATTACTAAAAATAGCAAAAACGCTGATTTGAGGGCTTTAACAAATGAATTTTTGCAAAAAGTAGCAGTACTCATGGCAAAGATGAGTTTTGATCCTTGCGAAATTTCCCTTAAGCTCACCAAATTTCACGCAATTCCGTTCTCGGGACTCATGATTTCTACTAGTATTTTTTGCCCTTCTTGTGTGTGAACTTTTGTCGGTCCCTCTGCTCAAAGAAAGCTTGTGCGGTCTATTCTACATAAAATATGGTTGATGAAACTATTGAACCATGCTTTCAAAGTGATAACCAGTTGAATATGTGCATACCCATCTGGGTTGCACCGTAGGAAGTTTTTATTTGTAAATGATTTTCTTTATTTCAATCAAATATTACCATTAATCACCCTAATCTAGAACTTGGAGGCTATGAATTATGCGTCTTTGGAGAAACTTGAATCAAACGGAGGAAGATTTCCAAACTCTAACAACATTAAAATTTAAGTAGTTTCCATGAATTGCAACCATGTTCTTTTAATATATTTTAATTGGCCATAAGAGAAACATTTGTTGCTTCCAAGTTCCGTCCCATAGTTTTAAAAATTAGACCCGAATAGATGGTCCAACCCAGTTTGACTCTAACTGACACCTACACGGTTATATAGAAACGGTAATCTGCCAACAAACGTATATAACCTCCAAAATCTGTCAAAACCAACTAAAACTGGTCGGTTTTTTGTGAACCTAATTCTAATCAACCAACCAGTTTTTTTAGCAAAGTGAGAATAAAAATTAGAAAGAGGTCTTTCCAAATTCCAATCCCACTTTCCATGAATCTTTTTATTTTTTGGTTTTTTATTACATTTTTTGGTATGTCTAAAAATTAAAAACTTGGTCATAAACCTTCTAACACATTATGAATCGCTTTTATGTTTTGGTATTTTATTACATTTAACTTTTGCAGCAAACTGCAGTTAGATCATGTAAACCAACGGACAAACATGATTGGACCTGAACCATCCACCTTACAGGTTCAATGACCGGTCCTGGTCTCTAAACTATGTCCCTTCCATACAATTCCTTTGTAAATAACTTTTCTTCAATATTAATGTCCCATAATTTTCCTTCAAAAAAATTGATTTTCTAATACCTATCTATTAATGGCTTTTACCAAGAATATAGTCAAAATAAATTAACTTTAAAAGAACTATTTTTGAAAATCTATTCTTATGTACTACACTTTATAGTCATTTGCTGAACTTATCACAAATTCATATATACTACATTTAAAATCCATACCAATCTCCATGTCCAGGTGTTGGACCCCTTATTAGCATTGAAATCTCTTAGGAACTACATTACTTACTCAACATCTTAATTTTGAGCCAGATTGCATGGCAAACCGATGAGGTGACTAGTTTTGGTAAAACCAAGTTCCACCCTTGGTTCACATGTTTTGATTGTGGTTTGCTAAACTTTCTTTAAAAAAAAAAAAACACCCAAACAGATTAAATAATCATAAACAGTTTAGAAGAATGGTAAAGAATGGGAAAATTAAATATGATAAAAATATTAAAAAAATATACGTAATGAAAATATAAACTGGGCTCAAAACCAACTTCTCATGCTTGTTGTCCACCTTGTTCCCTCTCTTAGTTAGGTTCAATAAAATTTCCTTATATATATATAAAAAGATTAACACACACAGAAGTCTTAAAAATTAAATAAATCTAAAATTTTAAAAAGTCTAGTGATTAATATATTTTGATTCCATGCTTGCTCATTTAGAGGTTTTGTGCTTATTTAGTTAGTTACATAATGTTGATATAATTAAGAAAAAAGCATTTTTAACATATATTTAGCCATTACAATAGGCATTACTTGTTCATCATCATTATAAAATATTCAATTCTTATTGATTAAGAGTTCGAATATAGTAATATAAACCTTTGTCCATGCTCTTACAAGACCATGTTACAATATCCTATAATTGTGATTTTGCAAGTTATCCATTCACATAATCTTAAGACTGATTTCATCACTAACGATATGTTTAACAAAGTATTTTCTAATTTTGGTGACATGATTAATCTGATAACTAGGGTATAATTTACCTAACCCAAAAAACAAAAAACAAAACCAGGGTATAAATTTTAGGGTTAGCTACTGTTTTCAAAACTTGTCAAAAAATGTTCTTTTTGAAAAGTAGGTTAGTTTGCAAACAATCTGGTGGTTCATAGAAAACCGGAGTATTTGCAAAAACTAGCTAGTTGGTTAGTTGTGATTTTTGGTGCAGTCCATTTTGACTACGCAATCTGGCTCAAAACTATAATGTTGTAGTCCATTGTCAATTTTTGGTGTAGTCCATAGTTTTAAAACCATGATTAGTTGTGATTGTAAACCTTATCTATTGCCAAGGGAGATTTGCAAGAAAATAAATTCCATTCAAAAAGACTTCTGGTGGGGTTTTAAAAAATGAGAAAGTCACCTATACTTAAGAGCCGAGAGACAATTTCAACAAGATAAAATCAAAGAAAGTCTGGATATTAGAGACATGGAGCTTGTTAACTGATTTCCAAATTGGGTTGGAGATTCTTGAATAATCCAGATGCAATTTGGGTTAAAATTCTCCGGGCTAAATACTTAAGAAACAAAAAATTTGAGTTGGACAATGTCCTAAGACGGCTTCTAAAATATGATCGGATATTTTGAAATGCGGGGAGATTCTTAATAAGGGTGCTTGTTGGATGATCAACTCTAGATACAACACACATATATGGAATGATCCATAGATTCCCAATGACCATCTGCTATGTGAGAAAGCTAGTCCAAGTCTAAGCACATCATCTCGTGTTAATGAACTCATCAACCATGAAACCCACACTTGGAAAGAAGATTACACCAACTCTCTCTTCGACAGAGTGAAAGCTTCGATGATCCTCCAAATTCATTTGTCTATGAAAGATTACAACAAAGAAGATGAGTTGATGTGGACAAAGACTCTATCTAGTAAATTATCAACTAAATCTACCTATAAACTCCTAGTAGACTCAACAAAAGAAATTCACAGTGATGAATCTAGAAAATTTTGGCTAAAATTCTGGAAGGAGAAAGATATCCCTCCAAGGGTCCTTATCTTCATTTGGAGATGCATCAATGGAGCTTTGCCCCTAAAATCCAAATTGGGAAAGTTCATAGCCAGTTGTGATATCTTGTGCCCCATTTGTGAATCGGAGAGAGAGAGACTATTGATCATCATTTTTTTGAATGTCAACTGGCAAGACTATTGATCATCATTTTTTTGAATGTGAACTGACAAAGGTGGTATGGTTTGGGTCCCCTCTGGGACTTGGATAAAGAAATTTTCATAAAACTTATAGAGAATGGATTGGATCTTCCGAAAACATCCTTGAGAAAGCTCTTCAAATGACCAGAGACTACAATCCAGAGATATTCTCTTATCCCCAACAAACTGTAGTAGAACCAAAAGTACATATGCCTAAGCACTGGATGCCCCCTTTGCCTAGCTCTCTAAAAATCAATGTAGATGGTGTAATAGGTCTTCTTTATGCAGTGACAACTATTGTCAGGGATTCATCAAGAGCATTCATCCAACATGAAACGAAAGATTTAAAACCTTGTAGCCCAAAAGAAGCTGAAGTTATGACATTTTTTCTAGGTCTTAGGTTAGTGGATGATCTTCCTTTCGTTCCCATCCTCATTGAAGGGGACACTAGCATGATTGTGAAGTTGATCAATAACAAAAATCCATACATTCCCTGGAGCATCTAGAATATCATCACAAATTGTCGTCATTTTACTATACATACATAATCCTCAAGTTTTCATTTCTCCCTCGAAGGATATCTTCCATCATTGCTATGGATATTTGTGACTGAGGATGATTTTGTTGAATGAAATTGAACTATTCCTCTTTGCAAAAATAACAACAACAATAATAATAATAAAGGAAATAAATAAATCAATCCAGGTTCAACCACTTCGTCTGGTTTTCAAAACATACTAGTCGCAAAACCGTGCGAATATATATATTGAATGTGTGAATGAAAAATTTATTAAGTTGAAAAATTAGAATTATTTTAAGGAGAAAATGATTAGACATATAACTTTTAGTTAGTAAGGAGAAAAATAGTTATTAAGGAGGAGGTACAAAGTTACCATTTTTTTTTTTAATGTTTCATTTAAAGGATGGATTTTAGGTAAAAGAAAAAGGGTAAGGAGATGTATACGTATAAAAATGAATATTTTTTTTAAGAATTAATTTGTCATAGAAAAGAAAAAACACTTGAAATTAAAAAAATCGTATCACACCAATGAAAGTAGACTGATGCTTCAAGCTGAACTGATCCCGAGCCATTATAATTGTTTATAAAATTTAAAATAAAACAACTTTAGATGTTTACCAAATGAAATAATTTTAGTTCTTTATATTTATATTTTTATAACAAATGAAAATTTGTTCAATTGCCATGTTCAGCTCTTTAAAAGGTTGAAGTTTCCCACATCTTTGTTATCATTGTTGTGGTTGGTTCAAGTCATGGGCTTATGGAAAGATAGATTCAGGGGAATAGTTTCTTGTGTCCAATCAAATTATGGACACTAAAGCCATGGTGTACGGATTTTATTCAAATTTTACATATATTATGAGTAACTATAGGGGATTGAAGGAAGTTCTAGTAGGGATGAAGATATTTTAAGGGCTTAGGAGAAAGAATTTAAAGGGATAAAATATTTTATTTAAAAAGAGGGAGAGATATTATGGGATGGAAGGATGTTTAGTAAGGCTTTTTAAGGGTATATAGGGGCTAGGGATGGGCTTGGATATAGAAGAAACTCATAAATTAAGGCCCAAACCTAGTCCTACCTGACTATACAGGTTCCAAGCCAAGCTCGGGCTAGCCCAATGCACTTTAATATATTATATAAAACTATTTTTTTAAATAGAAGCACTCTATATTTTTTATAAAAATAATAAAAAAAAACATGTTTCTATAAAAATCCATATAAAAAGTCGATATATCTATATAATGGGATTCGAGCATTGGGCTTTAGCATTAGACCCTTGGACCTTGGGTAAAAAATATCACTATGGGAGAGAGAAAGCTTAAAGGGAAAAAACTTCTCACTAAAGAATCACATTTAAATATCATTTTTCCATTCATTATTATTTTTCTTTTTTGATATATTTTTTTTCTTTCAAGTTAGAGATTATTCTTTTCTTTACAAATTTGCACAAACAAATGTAGTTAAGAACTTAAGATTGTATTCATAATTAAAATAAACAACTTTAAAGATGTATAGTAAGGAAAAGGCATATAAGACATACCCTTAGAAAAAGTAAAAAATGACATATAAGCAATTTCATCAATTAAGGTCGCATTTAATTATCACTTGAAATTAAAGATATCATATTATACATTCATACCATAGGATGTAACCAACTGCTTCGAGATGATTTTGTTGATAAAAATTAAAAATAAAATCATTTTAGGTGTTTACAAAATAAAATCATTTTACCCTTTTATATTCATTATGTTTATAACAAATGAAAATAAGTTGAATTGCCAACTAAGCTCTTTAGAAGGTTGAAGTTCCTCTCATCTTTGTTGTTGTTGTTATTTCAAATAAACATTTGCTTAAGGTTGTCAATCAAGCTCGGCTAAGGTCAACTCAAGCCTAATTTGAGAAGAAATTCCTGAGCCTGAGCCTAAACCTAGCCTGATTTAATAAATCATTTAATAAATTAGGCTTTGGGTAGAGTTTGGGCTGTCCAAAAGTTAACAACCTAATAGAAAATTTTAGATTTGATTGGGGTCCATAGGCTTTAGAAATATTTTATAAAACATTTCAAATTGAGTTAGGGTTCATGGGCATTAAAAATTAAATGTATGAAATAAATCATTTAGAATTTATATACTTCACTATGGGCTTTAGAATATGTTTACTCAAATTAAGAAATTAGGTTCACTCATGTGTTAAGATCACACATTAGTTCAGACCGGGCTTTAGACCCCTTATTAGATATCTACTTCGGGTTGGGGCCAAGCTGGCTTTGGGTTAAAAAGGCTTGGACCTGAA
>JAOXJP010141601.1:0-13338 GCA_025762735.1 Platanus orientalis | reverse complement strand
GTGTATCTGTAACCACCCTCTACCCCCTCCCCCTTTGAAATCCTCAAGTCATGAACGAGTTTATCACAATTATAAACATGGTTGTGATTTGACTGAAATTTGAAATTTAAATCTCAAAGAATGAAAAAGAATGTAGTTGTAACAGGCCTGCTTGTGATTAGAGGATTTTGAACTGTATACATCCTCTCTCGCCCCCCACCAATTCGGGATCATCTGTAGCGGAAAGCCATAGCGGAAGCCTGTAACTATCATTATGGGTTGACATGTGGCATGTACAGGGGTAAAATCATCAAAACATTTTCACAAATCATAAGAACGGCATCCCAAAAAGACATCAAATTTTAAAAAAATTCTTGTGTCAGTCCATCATGAAAACTATGGGCTTCCACAGTAGAAGATCCCATGTGTCCACCCACAAAAAATCATAGTGTAATTTTATGTGATGAACCAATTTTTATTTTTGGAGAATTGAGGGTAGTTTAGTCATCTAATCTCCCAGGTTTGCAAGTTTTTTTCTTTTTTTGATAAATTCCCATATATATAAAAAAACTAAAAGAACCCTTTTCGTAACTGGAACCTTAATTCAAACTTAAATTTGGGGAGCTCTATGTTTTCTTCTCAACTGGTTTAGTAAGTCTACTTTGGTAGCTATTAGATCAGATTGATGCCGAATTCAATATCCCACATTATTGCCGTAGTTAATGAGGGGTGTTTCATGCTCAAGTGGCATATTTACACATAAATACGAAAATCGGAATGTTACATTTGTTTCTTTTAAGAACTCTTTAACTCAAATCCTAGAAAGTCTTAATGAAGGAGTGGCTTGCTTCAGTCCTCCACTTGTAGCTATAGGAGGTAGTGGAAGTGTAGGTTTCCCCCTGGTTTGTTCTACCTGACAAGGTATCCTTTATTCATAGATGGTTATTTTTACATTGCATAAGGCAATGGTAGTGAGCGGGTATTTAGTAATTATATGGTCATTTTTGTCGATACCTTTGTGTATTGCTACATGTTATCTCTGACAAAAAGCGTAATAGCTTGATCATAGAGTTATGAACCAAGTACTTATCATACATGTGCATGAGAGTCCCTGGATATTAACTCCGTCAATATTTAGCTTGGTATTTAATAGAATTTTGGACTAAGGTTAGTGAAAAAATTCTTCCTACCTTCCTAAGCAATTCTAAATTTGATTGGTGAAATCCATTAAGAGATTTTTATTTAATCTTAAAAGAAGAGATTTGGATTTGTTTGCTACTCATAAGAATACATGAGTTTGGTAGCCTATTGGTTTAGAAGCTGTACACAAAGCCAAGCCAGCCCAAACCCAGTCGACCTTATATAGGATTTGGCCCAATAATGTTGGTCCCTAACTTAGATGCCCCAAGTCCAAGTTCAACCCCGGGCTTAAGTTTGGTTATCCTTCCATGCATATGAAGGCTGCCCAAGCTGACCCATACAAACCCCTACATCGGTTGTTCTCTACAAACCTAGGCTCAAGTTAGAAAGGATCCATACCAATTGAAGATCAAAATTATGGGTTGTGGCCCATGTATGACCTTAGGAATTTCTTTGCAAATTGTGACGGATGTCCTAATTTGTAATTTACACAAATAACAGGTTTACAATGTCCTTTTTATGGTTTACTTTTAAGAGTAATTTAAACTACATAAACAAATCTCCTATGATCAAACTAACCAATGTGTCACCAAATTTCGTAGCGTGTAACAAATTATCCATTCGTTTAGAATGGTTTTATTCATATTTGGGGGATTTACACTTCTTCGGATTTAGTAAATTAAATCTGATAATTACATCTCCTTCATATAAGGGAGGAAGACAACATCTAATTAAGGCTGACAAGAAAAAATATAAACATACAAAAGAAAACTTCATAATACTTATAAAATATATCTTAATAAGATTACAATCATCACCTTGCTGAAGACATTCTTAACTGTTCTTTATTTTTAATTCTTCGTAGTTGTTTGACTTGGTTGCAAATACTCTCCAGTAATTTAGAATTGAAGTTTGAGTTGAAAGTTGTGAAAAAAAGTTCTTAGCCTATGCATGAGACCTTATATTTATAGGAAATATAGGATGGTTATATGACATTTTCCTTTATTTCTTGGGGATCAAACTCTATATTTCATAAGTTAGCTTTGATATGTCCGTGGATGGTTGCTACATGGCTTGATTCTTTTTCCAAGGATATGATGATATTCTAGATATATGATAAACCTTATCCTTAATGGCTTTAAATATATCTCATAGTGTTTGAATATATTTGGACCCTACAACCCTATCTGATTCAAACTATATTTTCACACATAAGCAGAGCTTGATGTTTATCTTTGATTGTGATTTAACTTTGGTCCTCAATCTTGGGGACCTACCACATATCCATTTCAGATGTTTCTCTTAACATTTTTGGATAATTTAGGTTTCCATGGATAAATTGTATCCATACGGATGGATTCTATCTGCACGAGCTATATTCGTTGCATCATATGCCTAGAGTGGATATGGCCATGTGTCGTGGTCCTGTAGCTCCATAGACTTGATTAAACTTGATTTGATAAGGTAGCACAGACCTCTATACTCGACAAATTAAATCCATGCCAACAAATTCCCCTTGTTATTTATGCAAGATGATGTGATTCTATTTGTGTAAATCACGACCCTCTTATTTCGGATAACAACTTTCTAGTGATTTTCCATTTCACAAAATGTCAGATTTATGACTACCATTGACTTGGTCACATCAACCATTGAGTTTCTTGGACTAGTGTAGATGAAATGTCCAGAATAAGGTTGTCAACGGTCGAATACGAATCGGGTATAGGCATATCCGTATTTATATTCGTTTTTTAAATGAATAGCGGATCGAATTCGAATATTTTATGAATATTTACAAAATCAATAAGGACTTAGGAATTATATAGATAGGAGACGATTGATAAATCAACAAGAGAATGGGGAACTAGCTATTGGGAGCTTTCTTTCATTCAAATTGGGAATGGGAGATGAGAAATGGGTTAAGGTTAAGATTATGGTACTCATGTTGTATTTTACATAACATGTCCTACAACATTATAATATATATTTTAATTATATATTAATTTCAATGGATTCGGATATTTAATCAAATCAGATATAAATGCATTTGAATTGAATATTAGCGGATTGAATACGAATAATAATCGGATAGTTGACAACTCTAGTCCAGAATGCCCCTTATCTGTTTCATGATGGATGATCAGAATTTCTAGAGATGAAGAGTCTCTTCATTGAAAAGAGGCGAAGTGTTATCCTTTCTGAAGGCGGTGCCTTCTCTTCCATGCAAATCTTTATAACAGTTTTATGGCTTTGAGGCTATAAACACCCCTCATTCTCTTTCTTCACAAACCATCCCTTAGCATTTCAGTTGTTTGTTGCATTTCTCATGATTCTTCACCACTTTCATGTGATTGTTGTTTATATTATACTTCACACTTTCAGTATGCGGAGGTGGTTCTAAACTTTGTTAAATAGAGTTCCATTTTTTCATAACTTCCATCAAGAAGCCATATTTCTGTTTCCAAGAGAGTTTGATTTGACTTCTTTCTATATGAGAACCCTTGTCGTTGTCTTTGTCTACAGGCTTGTAGGTGGGACATTTCTTCCTAGAATCCTAGTGACGCTTCCACCTACCACCTTCAAGAGCTTTGGTGAGCTTTAAACTTTAGCTTGTAAAAGTCACTTAGCCTTTTGCCGTGGTGGTATCAAAGCTTTTCCGTTTGTCATTTTATTAATAACCAAGATATGTTTATTCACATAATTTCATTTTTATCCGCATAGATTAATTTTGTATCTGGGTGGATTATTTTCCTTCTTTTGATCTTTCGATCTTCTCTAACTTGTATTTCATTTTACTTTCTACAGGCAGCTTGAAGGAGCTTTAGTATTGACAATTGCTCAAGAGTGGATGAGAGAGGCATCTTAGCAGGTTCTCAAGTCTCTTCCCAGAACATGCAGGGAGACATATCCTAACTACAGGCCACTCATTATTGGCCTCGTAGGCACTTTTGACACAAAAAATTCATTTATCCATTCAAGCAAGACATCATAAATGGAGTCAAAATCACGTTTATAAATGCACTACCAAGTACAAGGTACTGAATAACTCTTCTTCACTACTTTATTATCCTTTGATCACATTGGCTTTCCTTTAGCCTTTACATGTCTTACTAATAGCTATTTCTTCTTATTCATACCAATCTTCCTACCAAATTTGTTTTCTATAGTTATGCATGCAGTCTAATCTCGCGGAAAAAACTCCAAGTTAGTCGATTCTAATTGTTGAAAACTCAAGGGGGACAAATCCTATCTTGCTCCATCGCCTCAGTAGGAATTCTCTTATGGCAACTCAAGAAGCCCTTATTCTGAAAGTTCTCCATGAACCCATTTCCACCATCTTTCATGAGTGGCGTAGACTCACAGTTCAAAACTCACCAAACACCCATTAGCTATTGTTTCAAATTGATTGAAACTCCAAGTCAGTATTCCAAATTTCACATTCAATGACAAACCATTAATAGGAAATTGATCACATTGGAAATTATCTTGGAAATATACTTTTGATGACCAAACATCAAGAGCAAACACATCTCCGATGTTGGAATACTCATCTCTAAATCTAGGTTTCAAGTAATTCTCTTATGGAAATGTTGGCCCAAAAAACAAGATCTTATTTATACTTGGTATTGAACTCCATAGGAGAGAGAGAACAACAAATTCCAAGGAAGACAATAGTTGCATGTTTTTAGAGTTGTGGGGTTTGTATTTCTTATTTATAGGAGGAGGAGATGGTCATTATTCATTTATGGCCTATCATATATGGGTAGATCGTACGGTTGGGATTACTTAAAAGTTGTGATTGTTAAGCTTCAAGAATCATCGGACATTTTAAATCCTTTATGGAAATGTAGGATATTTTTTGTTGGATATTTAATTGAAGCCTTACACAATGTGGACAAAGAAGATTGACTTCTTTAATGATATATTTCTTTATGACCAATTTAACCATACTCTTTGTAAAAGGACTGAATTATTTTCAACTCTTGCAAAAAAAAATTATCCTCACAATTTTATTTATTTACTCAAAAAAAAAAAAAAAAAAATAGCGAACATTTTTTTATTGTTCTTTGTAAGCTGAAACCACCCTCCACCCCATGCCACGAGAGACGATTGTCTACAATTTGAATTCCACTACAGTTCACAAATGGGTCTATCATAATTATAAACATGGTTGCAATCTAACCAAAGTTTGAAATTCAAATCTCAATGGTGAAAAAAATGTAATTGTGATAGGCCCGTTTGTGACTATAGGATTTTGAAGTGTAGACATCTTCTCTTACCCCACACCAAGTTGGGATCCTTTGTAGTAGAATCCCATAGTGGAAGCACATAATGATAATTACGGGTTGACATGTGACATAGAGGGTAAATAATCAAAACACTTTCCCAAATCATAACAAAGGCATCCCAGAAAGACATCAAATTCAAATATTTGTCACATGTCAATCTTCATGATAACTATGGGTTTCCACATTAAAGATCTCGAATGTACCCACACCCAAAAAAATCAAGTGAAATTTTATCTCATGACCAATTTTTACTTATTGGAGAATTGAGGGTAGTTTAGTCATCTAATCTCCTATGTTTGCATTTTTTTAATAATTTCCATACATAGCTAAAACCTTAATTCAAACTTAAATTTGGAGAGCTCTTTGTTATCATCTCAATTAGTTTAAAAGGTCTACTTTGGTAGCTATTAGTGTTGTTCAACAATTGCAAGAAATTAATTTTACAGTAACTGAATTTAGAAAATAAATTGGACAAATGATATGACAATATTAAAAGAATAAAATAACAGAGAATTGTTGTAGAGAATCAAACTAATATACTACAGAGAAATTAAATAATTTAGAATTAACTCTTAAAATCAAAACCAGAAAGAATTTATCGGTTTAGTGTCAAGGCGTGTCCGAAGACACTTGCCTCCTTCTAATCGACGTGGTCGGATATAATAGACAGTCGTCCTAGGATTCAACAACATAGGTTTCTCCACCCTGCACAGGCTAAAAAGTTCTCTAGTGAATGGCAATGAATGTGGTTCAAACCTAACTCAGAACAAGTCAAGAAATCTTAATCTCGGTGGCAGAACAACACAAAAACAACTTGTAAAGAAAACAAGAGAGAGAGAGAGAGAGAGACAGAGAGAGAGAGAGATTTTCAAGTGTGTTAACATGAAAACCTTGTCATATATTTATAGATTATGGATTGTCACTTTGGAGATGTGTCTACAGACATTTAGACACCATTTAGTCTTAAAAAGTCACAAACAAGTGTCTGTAGATGCATACCATGTCTCTGCATGAAACCCCATGAATGGATCTCCAAGTTCATAGAGAGAGTTTTATCATTATACCGATTCAACTTATCAAAATAATTTTTGATCTCTTGAATTACTTTAATCGATCAAAAATTATTTCGAGCAATCAAAATGTCACGTCTTGATACTATTTTTTTCTTAGCACAAGCGATCGAAATAATTTTTTATCACTTAAACTATTTTGAGCACTCAAAAATTATTCCAATCGCTTGATCTATCATATTTTAAATCTCTTCAAAATACAACAATCCCCCCCCCACAAATTCAAAATATAAAAGATAGAAAAGACTTAATTTGGATTTGAACCAACGATAATTGAATGCAATGATACTGATGTCTTTTGAACTTTGAACCGATACTTAGAAATACATAATAAGATTTACTGGAGCAAGCTCTTTTGAACCATTCTCTGTTTATGTAAACCTGTAACCCACATCCAATAATCTCAAACATTGTCATCTATCAATTTGACACATTTCGACCTTTCATCATTTCTAGTATTCATGAGTGCTCCAGTGAACTTGGACAAGTTCTCATAGAAAGTGGTTTCATTATCACATTCACATTCATATAGGTGAATCCATCAGGTGCGAACTACAACTAACCACACCACCCTTAGGTTATGAATTCATTAAGAGTTTAATAACAATTCGTACTTTATATTGTAGTTTATGCACTATCTACACTATAGGAAGGGACTAAAAGCATATATTTTTGATAGTGTTCAACAAGTTGTCCTACGACTTTGTTCTTATCCATTTGAACCTACTTCATGGGATCTCCAATCACATAAGTTGGATTTCCATCATATCAACTCACAATTGGGATATCAGTCTCACCCCCTTCAATGTATCTCTCACCACTTTTCTATTAAGTGGTTTTGTCAAAATATCGGCTAGATTCATTTCTGACTTCACAAAGATATAATATCACTATTCAACATTTTTCTCACTATATTGTGTCTTAGGCGTATATGCCTATTATTTCCATTGTATGTATTATTTTTGACTCTAACTATAGTCACTTGATTATCACACAATATGGATATTGATTGAACTGGTTCATTCCATAAAAGAATATATGCTAAGATATTTCTTAGCCACTTAGCTTTTGCACTTGCCTTCTCTAAGACAATAAATTCAGTCTTCATAGTTAAATGTGTTTCACAAGTCCGGTTGGTTGATTTCTAGATTGCACCTCCACCAAGAGTGCACACATATCCACTCGTTGACTTGGTATCTCTGGGTGTCTCCAGCCAAGGTAATCACAACCTTAGATGTCTCCGACCAAGGCAATCACTAGAAAATCCATTAAGTGTTTAGAGAAAACTCTCAGAGCAATAGGCTCTCAATAGCCAAGTAAATGTTCAATGTAGCTCAACTGTCAAGCTTCTAAAGAACCTGATGATGCCTCTTAAATAAGTAGGTATGTACCAGTGTATGCACAAACAATAGAGATGAAATCTCTAATGTGTACGGCCTCTAACAGTAGGCAAATATGCAAAGTATAAGCTCAAAAGTGTTACAGTAGTTGTATGAAAATAAAGTGCTAACACAATGAAGATTAGTGTGTTGTAGAGAGTTGTTCAATGGCCAACTCTAGTCCATAGACCTCAGGGATACAATCTTTGGAATGTATAACCTCTTACAAGGCATATATGAAAATACAGAGCTCAACCAATACAACAAGAAGTGTGTATAATGAATACAAACATTGTGAATACACAATGGGCTGCTAGAGTTGCATAATGTGCTAACTTTCAAGAGCACTAGCAGAATCTACAAGGATATGTGAATGTGAGCTCTAGAGTGCTCTAACAATGAACCAAAAGCATATAGAGATGTATCTATTAAGATTAGCAAGACTTAAGTGAACAAGAAACGTATACCTCAAGTTCTAACTTTTAGAGCTTTGAAGTCAGTTCATGGACATGGAAACCTAGCTTCACAAGCTATGGCAGCTCTAAGTGAGCTTCAACAAGTACAAACTCCATTTCTATGAAGGCTTCTCAAGTCTTGATAGTTGATATGCCAATACACACAAAAGAAAAACATAGAAGAGTGATGACTACTCTTTTTTCTCAAATTCTTTAGGTTTCTAGGTGCTCTCAATGAGTGCCAATCATTGGCTCTATAGCCAAATGATTAGGGTAATCATTTGACTCAGGATTCTTCTGGAGAATCTCGTCATAATGATAAGATTCAAGCACAAAACGACAAGGAATCAAATTTGAAAACTGGTGGATTTCTGCCTTAGATCAATCATGCTAGCGATCATAGCCATTTTTTAGCATACTCTTGCTTAATTTGATTCCAACTTTTGGACCATTATGAGGCATTTATGGTCAAGGGATTTTGGACCTTCTAAACTTGTCTTAGGCATGATTTTAGGTTTCAAGGTGTTTAAGTTAGAGTACCTCCTTTTTTACCTTCTTTGACAATGATTGCATAAACCTTGATGAAGCTTGGTCCTTTGGTGCATTGCCTTGATCTTCATGGTCTTCTTCAGGCTTAGACATGTGCACATACATCTAATGACCCTACTTACAAACCCTAGGCATTTTGTTTATGGGACTGCCAAAAGCATGAACACTCATGTCCTTACAATCTCCCCTTTTGACAATTCCATAACAAAACCCAATTACAAAATGACATACAATAAAGTACAATACAACCTCCAGAAATTACATACCACATAAACAAAAATGAATATTCATGAAGAGCAAAAACGTGGAGCTCCTTCAATATATAGGAATATGCACACCACGAGAGATATACCTTTACCTTTCTCAAACCAAGTGACAGATTAAGGAGTGCAAATAAAATGAAATAATCACAGGCACTCAAGCAAACATGCATAAACTAGATAAGAATTTAATCATGAAAACAACTCCCCCTATATGGATGTATGAGTTGCTTTATAATGTTAAGTGAATTTTAATTTAAATTTGTCTTAAATGTGTAAAATTCACTCAAATTTCTCTCTCAACTCTCCCTAAATGAGATAACTTACTCCTCTAATAATTCTCCCCCTTTTTGTCATGAATTGATAAAGGGAAAGACCAAAAAAAAAAAAAATGAATAGCAGAAAACAAAAGGATCTTCTTTAAGAACAAAAGAAAATTATATCATGGAGGGCCTACTAGGCCAATACATGTAAACATGAGAGCATCACTAGGATAAAAAGAAAATACATCAAAAATATATAATCCTATGTTCTAGGAACATACTAGTAGCAACTGATGTTGCGGGAGGATTGGATATCAAAGATATCAGGTTGATGACTGCCTGATTTCTGGTGGTGGTGTTTTTTTGTTTATTTATTTATTTCCAACCTTTGCCACTGAAATGGGCATTTCTGACTGATAGTTTGGAGAACTTGTACTCACATCCCAATAGCTTTGCTATTTGGGTTGCTTCATAATTACTGTGCTTCTTTCAGTAGCTTGAGCTCCAGGTCTGGTTTCAATTGTTGACGAAGATGATGGGTTTAGAATTCTAGCAACACAATTTGATTTGGTTCTGTTATAGGATGGTTATCAATTACAACTTCCCCACTGGAATCGAAGACTGTTCACAAGATTGGAAGGAATGGAAGGGCAGGCGCCACTGGAGTGGTTTACACGTTCTTTTGTAAGCAGGATGTAAAGTATGCATCAGATCTGGTCAAAACTTTTGGAGGGGCAAACCAGCAAGTTCCACCAAAGATCCGTGACATGGCTGTGTACATAGCGGTGGGATGGACAGGCCTCGACGCCAAAGGGGTCCTGCCTCAGGTGGGAGTGACCGAGGCCATGGTTGATGGAATGATTCCAGTTATGGTGGAAGGGGTAGCTGGGGGGCCCTCCATCTTCAGGCAGGTCAGAGAGAGGCCATGGAGATCGTGGACATGACCATGACCTTGTGAGAGGTATGTTGGCCACTTGAATGGCTCCTGAAGCACCTTATTCTATTTCTTCAATGCTCTGCTCTGAAGTATTAAGCAGAAGTTACTGAAATGTGTTTGTTACATTAACATTTGGACAGGTACGACCGTGGGTGACCCTGCGAACTACCCAAATGGCCTAGAAATCCAAGTCCTAAGTGATTCTTTTTGGATTGAAAGGCTAAGACTTCATGGTTCTTATGGACTGATCTCATTGAAATTCCATCCAGTAAAATGGTTAACAGCGATGGCCGTGCTGGAGACAAGGATAGAGTTCATAGACAAATTGTAGCTATAGTCAGAGCCCCAACAGGGGATTTGGCTGGAATCTTGACTGCATTGGGAACCACAGCCAAAGCTGGAATCGTGGTTGCAACAGGTGTTGGAAGTTAAAGCCGTAGCCATAGCCTTGACAGGTATGGTTCATGGGTTCATGGACCCAGATAGTTCACCACCAGCAAATAAGCAGCAGGGGTGATCAAACTATCATGGTGTAAAGGTGAGGGACATTGTAGAACCTCTTCATTCAGAGTCCGTGGGGTGAAAAATCACAATCTCCATCTAACGGGACAGAGAACATGAGAGGGTCATGCCATGGTGGAGATAATGGTGGCTTTGCCAATTTACCCTACACGCCTTATCAGGGAGGAAGAAGAGGAAGGTATGATTCCAGCGGTGGAAGAGGGCATGATTCCGCCAGATGACAAAGAAGAGATTATTATTACTGTAGATGGGGATGGTGGCAGGGTGTCACCGTTGATGAGGGGAGAGTAAATGATTTTGGGTTGTGCTGTAATATAGCTGGAAATAGGCCTGTGTTTCCAAGTGACCACATTTACGTCTGCCCCCATGTTTTAGATCAAGGTTAAGTAATATGAGATGTCATAGAAAGTAAACTATTTGGTTAATCGTTCTGCTCTCAAACACCTTCCCCTCCCCCAAAAAATTTTCCCGTTTGAATAGAAAACTGTAAGTGGCTAGTTTGACCTGTTGACGAAGGGTTTGAACCCCAGCCTGCGACATCAACATCCAAACATTACCTACTTCAAACAAATTTGCACTAATTACCAATCATTCTGAACAGGTCCTCGATTTACAACACATTTGGCTGGATACCTACAAGAAGTTTTAGATTAAAATAAAGGAGGGCAATTAATCTCAAGTATGATCTCAAGTGAATTTATGGTTATGTTGGTGGGACAAGAAATAGTCAAACTTTGTCAGTTGATGAGTGTTGACCAAGGTGATGTTGATCATTAGAAGGTGATGCCCATATTTGAAACTTCTGGGGTGTATGTTATCATAAAATGACATCAAACAACCTCTCACTGATACAATCGCCAAAACACACTTAAAACATAGAAATAGTAGTAAAAACATAAAATTAAGACAATAAAAATTATGAGCATT
The DNA here is from genome assembly GCA_025762735.1 of Platanus orientalis. Classification (NCBI taxonomy): domain Eukaryota; kingdom Viridiplantae; phylum Streptophyta; class Magnoliopsida; order Proteales; family Platanaceae; genus Platanus; species Platanus orientalis. The sequence continues at coordinate 1,568 of JAOXJP010141601.1, read as the reverse complement.
GCTGCTGGAAAGTCTTACTAGGGTCGTTCCAGTCGATTTTAGAATGATGGGGGAAATCGTAAGGCATTTCCAAAGCGACAAACCATGCTTCGTTGAGCACTCTCACCACTTCTTGGTGGACTACAGCATTGCCTTCTTTTGTCAGATGCAACCCATCACTGAGAAATTACAACCAATTGAGCGTTAGTAATGTCTCTCATGAACAAAAAAGAAACATCAACTAGAGTGAAGCTATGTGAATTATGATTTCAGGATTGGAGTTAGGCTGACAGTTTTCTCTAGGGGTCTCTATAGTCACGTTCACGCATTGTTTTCAGGAGACCAAGTTTCCCACGATTTCCGAAGCTTTGCTGGAATCACATCCACTTGTAAGTAAAGAAGCTTTACTCAAATTTATCAGATTTTTTTTTTTTTTTGGGTGAAGTACGCCAAGTGTGTCAGTTGATTGGTCAAGCATTAACCAAAAAATAAAGTTGATTGTTCAAGCAGAGAACTGACAGTTGACAGATGATATTGCTAAATAACTTTTGTTATCTCCTAAATTGTAAAGATAAAACAAGAGCAAGATCATAGATGTCATAATCATCTTTTCCCCCCTTCCCCCCTTTTGTCAACGGGACTCAAGCTCCCTACTAAAACAACGGGTTGATCCTTCAAAATTTTCATTCCATGCAAGAGGGAACTACTGTGATGCCTAGAGAGGTGGAAGTGGCAAGTTGCTTCTACCGAGTTTCCTAGTAGCGCTTAGCTTGGTAGCTTAAGTGGCATAGCCCTGCTGGATCAGGATGGATGCTTAGATCAAAAAGAAGGGTGGGAATATCAGTATGGTGAATCTGATACCCTTATTCTCCTATTTACTATTAGATTCTACTATATTTTATTTTTAAGATTTCAATAATTTATAGATTTGAAAACTGAATTTGAAGTGTGCATCATATGAAATGCATGCTTTAACACCACCTGTCCTGTGGTATGGCCATGAATAGGTATTTTGGTTATTATATCTTGTTCACCAACAGACCCTTTTAGAGGTCATATTTGGGCACCACATGTACAGTGAGGTGTGGCGATAACAAAAGTGATTGGCATTAGCTCTCCTACATGCATAGGCTATGCTGCTCATGAACCACAGGACCGGAGTTGACAATCTCACTTGTGGAATAGCCATGGACCTTCCCATAGAAGCTACTCTTATCAACTAAGGCTATCAAATTGGTCAGGCTGGGCCAACAGGCTTATGGGCCTGACCCATCAATGGCCAGGCTTGGGCAATATTGTTTGCCCTGTTAGCTGGGCCCTGTGCTTGGTTCCTCAGGTCTGTATAAATTTTTAGCCTGCAAGAGTATGAATTAATTACTAGAATTCGAATTAAACCTATCCCAATACCCAAAAAAGCCAGTCTTAAGCACTTACCAGTCTAGTCCGGGGCCATATAAGCTAATCACAGGCTTGGGCAATGGTTGGGCCTAGGATTCTATGCAAGTGGTCACCGGGACCCAACCTGATGACAGCCACACCATCAACCTTACCTACGTGAAGAAAAGCCAAGCCACGACATGGTACTAACC
>JAOXJP010141590.1:0-13338 GCA_025762735.1 Platanus orientalis | reverse complement strand
AATGGTTTATAAGTATTTAATAATGTTTATTATAACATTTCCTAAGATTACATTAAAAAATTCTAAGGCTTATATAGTGTTTCCATAGATTTCATACACGACAACGTATGTCATAAAGGTGACGATTCTATCAAATCCTAAGTGTGAATTAGTGATTATTCTATCAAATCCTAAATTTTCAAATCAAAATTCCTTCATTTGACCCATTTCTCACTGTCTCTCGGTATTAGTAACAAGACGTCTCCGTCTCTCGAAGCCACAATACGAGTCGCGATACCAAAATTTTGAACCTTGCTACAAAACACATCATTAGTATCCGCTCCCTTATCTATCCTCACAAACATCTTGTTTTAGGCAATGGTAGCACACTTCAATTCTAGAAAGATGTTTGGTGAGGTGATATTATAATATACTATTGTTATCATATCCTAAACTCTTCCGCATTTCGTCCCAAAATGATGTTTTCATTTCTGACATTTTCATTGCATCCTCAAATGTTAGTGTATCATGGAATCTCACTTTCTCTAGGGACCTTCTTAGCTTTGAAATAGATTCTATGGCTTATTTCCTTGAACTCTCAAACATGTTCATCTTTCTCCTTCCATTCCCGATAGGTTTAGGTGGTCTCTTAATTCTTCCAATCCTTTTATGGCCAAATCTTTCTTTGAATCTCTAATTGATGTTTCCAACTATTCTCTCTCATTCCCGGTCTCTACGGTATGGAAAGGAATTTCTTCCCATCACGTTCAATCCTTTATTAGGATCACCTCCCTAAGTAGAATGACTACCATGGATCTTCTCCAAAGAAGACAGCCTTTTATGGTACTTTCCCCACAAATATGTGCCCTTTGTATGATGGAAAGAGAATATGGTGACCATATTATGATACATTGTTCATTTGCAAGAGTCATTTGGGAATCAGGATTATTTCCTAGGCCGTATGTCATTGAGATGGATAATGCCTAGTAGTCTCTTTAATCTTGTGGGACAATGGAAATGTGATTCCCTTGATGGCCGAGGTAAAAAATCTTGGTTGGGGATTCTCCATGGCATTTGTTGGGGAATTTGGAAGGAAAGGAATAGAAGGCAATGCTTCTAAGGAATTTGATGGAATATTTATAAATGATCTTACTAGGGATTGGTACTCGTATATTTTCTTATCTATTACCATGTAACATGAACTTCTTGGTCTACTGTACTTCAATATGTATATTCTCCTTTTCTTATTTCAATAAAACTTGTTATTCATCAAAAGTAAAAATAAAAAATTTACCACTTCTGAGGCAAAACAAGAGTTGCTCCTTATTTTCTAGAAACAATTCACATAATTCGAAACCAGAAAAAACTAACTCAGTATTTCAGAAATTAGAATGGAGTCTCCTTGAAATCTAAGATATGAATAAAAACTATCTACCCATAGGATTAAAATTCAGATTATAATACTTGATCTTTACTGATAAATCAACAATCGATAAACCAGAAAATAACCCAACAGAAATTATGTGGATAGAATAAAGAAAGACAGTCATTTGAATGGTAGTCGTACTAGAAATTCAAAAAATCTGTTACTTGATTCTTCAATAATACCAATAACCACAAATGTGCAGCAGTAATAATCGAAAAACTAAAAAAAAAATCAGCAGTAGCTAATCTTATTAATTAAAAATGAATTCTCAAAGCAACAAAATTCAAACACAACCCAATTCCACCACCACTAGTTGGACACCTCTATGGTCTCTCTTAGATAGAGTAATTGCAATCCTACTTCAAATATAACTTTCAAGTCGCAGTAAGCAACTCCCATGAGTCCAAGGATTTTCCTATTGAATCCCACTTAAACCACATTTTTTTTAATAATTAACAACAATTTATTGATAAAGAAGAAAAAACAAAATAGTAATACAATATACAACACAGTAAACTACAAGTAACCCTCCAGAAATTGCTACTGCTGAAACTAGAAATGCTTAAAACAAATCTAATAAATAATAGCCAACTAATAGTCAAAATAGCATTTCTTCTTCCAACTGTTAACTCTAATTTATTAAAATTTTAAAACCAAAACTTGGTCCTAAAAGAACAAGGACTCAAGTGAGCTGTAAAAGCTTCCATATGTGTCCTCTTACTCTCTTACAAGGGGGCACACAGATGTTGCTTGTGGGGACCACACCATAGTATATGATTTTTTTTATTTTTTTTTTGAGAAAATAAGGTAATTTATTAATAAAAACAGCAAAGGGGGCAAAGCATGAGAAATGCAAGCCTAGAACAAGGCCCAAAGGACAAAATGCTAGAAAACAAAAGTGTCCCAGTCAAAGATCCAAGTCCAAAAAGGCGGCAAAGCTTCGGGCCAAGAGACAGATAGCAAATCATAAATACGAGAAAGGGCCGAATCCACCAACTTGGACAGAGGATGGGAGATGCCCTAAAAAATATGCCGATTACGCTCCTCCCATAAAGACCAACAGTTTGCCACCGGAACCATATGCCACATCATGTGACCCAAGAAACTCCAATGATTGTGCCCTTGAACGAACCAGCAACAAAACAGGCTCCTCAGCGAGTCCGGGTGCACCCACTGAACCATAAATTGAGATAGAAAGAGAGCCCACAAGAAAGAAGCAACTGGACAATGGATAAACGGATGCCCCGAACGCCAAGCACAAGGAGCACCAATTGGGCATGACAAGGCCCCTGCAAATCAAATTATCCACAGTAAGGGTATGATCCCACCAAAGCTCCCAAAGAAGGAAAATCAGCATTGGAGGGGGTATGCTTATCTCAAATGAACTTGGACAGAAGCATTCCCATATCCTCCACTTCCCAATCATTAAGGTTTCTTCTAGGATGGATATTCCAGGAGCAAACAACTCTAGTTCTTATCATATGATCACTGACCGAACCCCACTTGCATTCAGCAAGGTTATAGCAAGAAGGGAATAAGAAGCAAAGGGTTTCCCTTGCACACAAAGGATCATGCCAAAACAACACCTTATCACCCTTGTTAATTTTGTACCGAATGAAGCGGGAAAACAGATCCCTTATCAATACAAGTGTCCTTCCAAACCCCACATCCGGACAGACCAGGGGGCGAACAAGGGAGCCACCCATTCCAATACTCACCATACTTGGCCGCAACCACCCGTCTCCGGAGCGCATTCCGCTCCAAACCAATTTTCCAAAGCCATTTGCTAAGGAGGGCACTATTGGTTGCCCTGATTGGCCTGATATCCAAACGACCATGGCAATAAGGCCTACAAATCCTCTTCCAGCTGATCCAACAAATCTTTCGACAATCTTGATCCGTCCCCCACAAAAAACTTTGCTGTAACCTTTCAATCCGATTCACCACCAAAGCCAGGATCTTGAAAAGGGATGGAAAGTAGATTGGGATACTAGAAAGAATGCTTCTTAATAGCACAAGCTTCCCTCCCTTAGAGAGGAGACGACTCTTCTAATGAACAAGCTTCTTCTCAATTCTATCCAAAACTGGATTCCAAATAGCCTTAGAAGAAGCCTTTGCACCAAGGGGTAATTTGGGATTGTGGTATCAAAACTATTATCACTCTGTGATAACACTGAAACAGCAGCAAGAAAGTGTTCTCTGGTTAATAGCCTACCTTGACAGTGAATATATCCTCTAATTGGGGCATGCGGCTACATCTGGCTTCACTTTCCAGATTGTATGGTTGAAGCATAGAATCATCTACTAGTGTGGTAAAGATCTGGTCAATCCTTACAGCTACATGTACCCCAGAATTTTGCTCCTTCAGTTACCAGCAAGTCATCTGTTTTCTGGCACTTCTGCCAGTACCACCTAAGATCATATTTGGAATGGTATTCTAGTCTGGAATCTGTCCAGACCCCAGACAGCAGCTCTCTGGCCTTGTTTGAACCTATTTTGAACCTGATTAACTCATTACAGAACTCCCATACTCTTCTGTTTTAGCCAATTCAATACCATTAACCTGGACTTAACTAAACCACCTTATACCTGTACTTATTTTGCTGTCTTATCGATAACAGAACCAGTTCACCCTCTTTTAGACTTTGCTACCCAGCCCAAACCCTGGTTCTACAGCCTGTGCTCTGCTTCACCCGAACCCCATAGTCCCTACTAATCACCCACTATTTTAACCTTCAAACAGGACCTGTTTTGATCAATATTTGGAGCCTAGTTTAACCTCCTGTTCTGAATCCAGATGGCCTACCTGATACTCTACTGACTTCCTGTCATATTCCAAACCTTTACTGTGTTTTGTTCTAGGATTTCCATTCATTGACTAGTTGCTTATTTCTTTGATCTGAAAGTAGTTTAGTCAATATAACTTGGAACTAAATCTGATTCTGTTTCAGCCTATACTTGGTTCACTTCTTTATGTTTTGAGTTGTATTATTACTTAACCACTTACTTGATCTTGGAATGTGCTTGATTAAAGAGTAGGAAACCTGTTTATAATTCCTAATTGCTTGAGTAATTGCCTAAGATCTCTAATTGTTTTGAATGTACATGCATCCTGCATCACCAAGACCCTATGCGATTGTACTGTACCAATGAAGCCGCCGTTAGTATTGGTCACAACCCTATCCAGCATGATAAAACTAAGCACATTGAGGTGGATAGATTCTCATCAAAGAAAAGTTACAAACTAGGTAGAAAAGTATTCCCTTCGTGAAGCTAGAAGATCAGTTGGCTGATGTATTCACAAAGGGCCTTTGTAGTCCTAGTTTTAGTTGTATTGTTGCAAGCCCGGTATGCATAATATCTACATACCAATTTGTGGGCGAGTGTTGTGTTACATGGATATATGGGGTTTCACATGTAAGGGTACATTTGTGTTGTCTTTGTACAGAGGACCAGGATGCTCCTGGAACTTTTTCAATCACCGAGAGGGGTAAAGGAAAACCATTTGTGATTTCTTTCGATTCTGCTTTCTGCCAGAAGGTAATCTTGTTTTTATAGAAAGCCAAGGATGCACGCAGAGATGTGGCTTTTCGGGAAACTATATTCTCCAAGAATAGGAAGGTGTTCCTAACGAGGGGTTCAAATGAGCGGGGTTGGTCCGTGAGAATCATTGAATGGAAACAGAACAGTCGGAATCAGTGTGTTGTGGTTCCAGCTGATGATAACTTTTGGGGATGGTTGAACATGGCAACGGTTCTACAGCAAATGTTAGAGGCCAAACAAAAGGTGGTGGAGCCACCAAGGGATCATAGGGGTAATGTTAGCTTAAGAACAGCCTGTTTGAATCCATCTGAGAATAATATAATGGAGGGTTATGAGGATCGAGTTGTCTTCTGCAAAGTATGGGGCAAGCCCATGGATTGGGGAGCAGTACAAAGATTCATGTCGCAAAAGTTATTGGATGGAAGGAAGTTGCTCTCTCTGGATCCGGTGGGTTGGCCTACCAATAGAGCAGTAGGAATCACTCAATCTGATCAGGATGTGCTAAAACTCCTGGCCAATGGGCCTGTGGACATTGAAGATGGCGTAATCGTCTTCAGAAAATGGTCACAGACGGTTATGGGTCCAAATCCATTGATGGTTCCAGGTCCAAGATGGCTGAAGATTTGGGGCTTTCTTGCAGAATGGTGGTCGGATGATGTGGCTGAACAAATTGGAGCTCAATGTGGTGGCCTTATGGAGACAGGAAAAACATTGGCAGAATTTACCAGTACCATTGAAACGGATCAGGGTACATCTGGGTGACCTGAACAAATTACCTAGAGTACTTAAAGTTCCGACTGCGGTTGGCGAAGTAACAGTGGTTATAGAGGTGGAGTTCATGGAAGAAGCTAGGGATGAAGATGATTTTGGCGAGATTGGGGCCAAGGCGGTGCGGGAGGTTGAAGATGATAAGTGAATTACCTGTTCTACCCTCCAAACCCAAAAAAAAACGTGGGCCATTCAAAACTCAAAATTTGAAGTGGGCAGTCCGTCGAAGGGTGGTAGTGGGCTTCTGCGTTATGGGCCCATCGAGTAAATGATATGTCCAAACCCAAAATAACTCAAGCCTGGGTTCGGAAGTCTGGGTTTGTACATAAAATTGGGCTGAATGGGTCGAGTGAATTGGCTGAACCGGCTCGACTGTGCGATCCCAGCCCTAATACGGGAGTTAGGCTACAAAACTTTTTTACCCCTTGCTGATGTGCCTGGAGAGGAGAAAAGCGACGACGACATCGAGGAGCTGGAGCAGGGATGTGGGAGTTCCCAGTGTCTCAAGTCAGCCTCTGATTGTCCGGTAGTGCAGGAAAATGGCAAAGGAGAATATTGTGACAAGAGGCGAAAGAAAGGCATCGTATCAGAGATCGATTTGCTGTTTGAGGAAGCATGGAAACTACCTCCCACCTGCGAGAAAGTTAGGGATGGGGTCAAAGGACAGGGTAGGGGCCAACTGCAATGCAATTCCAGCTTGAAAGAAGGTATTCATTCAATTTGTAAAGGATCCTCTCTGACACCTTCTCAGGGGGAGGTTCGGCAGAGCATACAATATAAGGGGGGAAGTGACTAGGAAGATGGAGGGTGGGATGGGTATGATGAATACACATATGCTGACGACAATGGAAATGAAAAGATTTTCACCACCCCTATGGGAGTGCCTGATGGTCGAAATGGTGGCCATAATCGATGCAGAGGGTCAGACTCCGACGATAAATTTGTTTCTCAAACTAAAGAGAATGAGGACGAAGATCATGATGTGGGCTCTGAAGCATTTCAGAAAAGGCTTGTCCAGTAGGTCGCTTACTCTTTTTCGTCTGGGGGTGAGACTGAGAGAGACAGTTCAGTACAAAGGGCACAGTCGTGGGGGATGGTACAGATTCAACATGAAGAATCATCCCCTAATAAATCCTTTGCCCCAGGTACCCTTGATCACTCTAGTTCCTCTTTACGTAGATTTATATCTATTCCTTCTTTTAATCCTGGTGCAGGTTCTATCCAGTTGCCTCAGTCTAGATCTACTAGAATGCTGGAATGCCAAAGGATGCAGGGGGAGGTTGGTGATAACAACATGGAGATGGTCTCTGGATGTGAAAACTTGGATGATCAGGAGGAGGAGGTGGACAGGTTTGTTGGATAAATGGGGTTTACAGTTAATGACAGTAAAGGGAATGAAGTCAAACTATCAAAATATTTAAAAATGGCTAAGTGCGGAACTCAGAAAAAGAGACTAGACAAAAGTGCAAGGGAATTTAAGAAACTGGAATGGGCAATGAAATATGGTGATATAAGGGGAACGGAAGAGAAGCTGAAGAGAACTAGTGGATTGGGCTCATCTACGATGCAGAAATGAAGGTCTTGTTTTGGAATGTTCGCGGGTTAGGGGGTGTGGAAAAGAGGCAAAAAGTGAAGAATGTGGTTGAAAGTTGTGGTCCAGATATAGTTGTTATTCAAGAAACTAAGAAAGAAATATTACAGTGCCGCCTGATTAAATGGACTTTGGGCCCTTTACTATCGAAGTGGATTTCTATTCCCTCGGTAGGAGCTTCGGCGGGCATTTTATGTGCATGGAATCCATTGAATGTGGATAAAATTGATGAAATCATTGGCCAATTTTATATCTCAATCATTTTAAAGGATATTCAGACAGGCCAGACTTGGATGTTCACAGGGGTATATGGTTCGGCTTCTTCCTCTCATAGAGATGATTTTTGGGTGGAGCTGAAATCATTGAAGGATAGATGGATGGGTCCCTGGGTGGTAGGTGGAGACTTTAACGTAATTAGGTTTGTAAATGAGAAGAGTTCTAGCGGCAAAATTACTCGTAGTATGAGAGACTTTGAGGATTTTGTGAGAATGAGGAATTTGAGAGATAGCCCCCTTTGTAATGCCAAATATACATGGACAAATGGTTAGGAGCGTCTGTTTTGAGCAGGCTAGAAAGATTTTTGGTGTCTGGAACTTGGGAGGATTTCTACCCACATTTTATCCAAGAAGCTCTCCCAAGAATCGCATCAAATCATTGGCCGATTCTTCTTCAAACTTCTACCTACAGTTTTGGGCCCAAACCATTCCAATTTGAAAATATGTGGGTAACCCATCCCTCCTTTAAAGGTTTGGTCCATAGATGGTGGAATGTGGAATGAATGCAGGGTGGATGGATGGGTTGGGTATTGCTTTATGCAGGAGTTGGGTTATATGAAAAGCAAGCTGAGGGAATGGAATAAATCTACGTTTGGGTGCCTAAAAACTACTAAAGAAAAATTAATTTAGGAGCTTCAAAACATTGATAGGAGGTTGGAAGATGTTGGGGGAGATGTAGGGGAATTAAATAACAAAAGGATAGTGGTCATGGCTGAGCTGGATAGGATGTTGAAGGCAGAGGAGATCTATTGGTATCAAAGATCTAGGAATAAATGGTTAAAGGAGGGCGATGGAAACACAGGTTTCTTTCATAAGGTGGCAAATGGTAAGAAAATAAAGAATATGATAATGCAGCTAATGGTGGATGGTGAGGAAGTTTCTTCTTTTCAGGAGATTGCTGATGAAACCATTCGGTTTTATGCTCACTTGTATAAGCAGGATAGCATTGATAAACCTGTTATTGAAGATTTGTTTGATTATATGGTTCCTAGAGCTCGGGTAGTAGAGCTAGAAAGATCGTTTAGTATAGAAGAAGTTCATGAAGCTGTGTTGGGGATGGATGAGGCGAAGGCTCCTGGACCTGATGGGTACTTTATGTTGTTTTTCCAAGAATATTGGGATACAATTAAGGAGGATTTGTTAAAGGTTTTTGAGAAGTTTTATGACAGGGGAGCTTTGAATAAAGCTATGAGGTCCACTTTTATTGTACTTGTCCTTAAGAAGGATAATGCTAAGGAGTTGGGAGAGTTTCGTCCTATTAGTCTGGTGACAAGCCTCTACAAGATTATTTCCAAAGTGTTGTTGCGGCGGCTCAAACGGATTATAGAGTGTGTGGTTTCTTCTACTCAGAGTGCATTCATATAGGGGAGACAGATTTTGGACTGCATTATGATTGCAAATGAATTTGTGGACATTTGTAGAAGGGGAAGGGAGTCTGGTGTTGTTTGTAAACTAGATATGGAGAAGGCGTATGATAGAGTGGATTGGGGATTCCTTCTTTGGGTTCTTAGAAAGAAGGGTTTTGGGGAAAGGTGGATATCTTGGTTATCAAGATGCATAATTGATCCGTTCTTCTCAATTTTTGTGAACAATACGTCCAAAGGTTTTTTCAAATCATCAAGGGGCCTTAGACAAGGGGACCCTCTATCCCCTTTCTTATTCACCATGGCAGTAGATGGCTTAAGTGCAATCTTTAAGAGGGTGGAGATGGCAAGGCTGGTGAAGGGTTTTGAAATAGGGGACGACGGAGTTATGGTGTCCCATTTACAGTTTGCAAATGATACAATTCTATTTCTTCAAGTGGATCGGGAGAACATTCGTAACATGGAGCTTTGTTTGAAGATTTTTGAAGCTATCTCTAGGCTAAAGGTGAATATGGATAAATCTTGCTTGGTAGGTATTGGGATAGAAGAAGATAATCTTATAAGTCTTGCCAATTTGGTTGGGTGTAGGACAGCCAGGTGGCCAATTAAATATTTGGGGATGCCTATTGGGGGTAACCCTAGATTCAGTTCATTTTGGGATCCAATGGTGGAAAGAGTGTCTAAGAAGCTAGCAACTTGGAAGCAAAATTATATATCATTGGGAGGTAGAATAACACTAATAAAAGTTGTTTTTTCTAATATTCATGTTTACTATATGTCCATGTATCACATGCCTCAAAAGGTGGTGGCTTCAGTTGAGAAGTTGCTGAGGGACTTTTTGTGGGAAGGGTGCAGTCAAAAGAAGGATCATCTAGTAAAGTGGGAGGAGGTGTCTAAGCCAAAGGAGCAAGGAGGCTTAAGTTTGGGTCGCGTTAAGGAGAGGAATATAGCTTTACTCGGGAAATGGCTATGGAGGTTTTCAAATGAACAAGGCAGTCTTTGGCATTCCATCATTCTAAGTAGGTATGGGATTGATGCAAATGGGTGGGACAACAATCACCTTCTTCCTCATTCTCACTCTCTATGTTGGAAACATATAAACCTTGTAAGTCCTTTATTCTATCCCCAGACACGCTTTCTTGTGGGCAATGGGTCTAGAGTTCGTTTTTGGAAAGACTTGTGGTGGGATAACTCTACTCTTCAGGTGACCCATCCACGGGTATTTCGTATTGCTATGCATAAGGATGCCAAGGTGTCTGAAATCCTTTCTCAAGGCCCTCAAGGTCTGCTTTGGAATCTAGTGTTCTCTAGGGATCAATTTGAGTGGAAGGTTGAGTTGATAGGAAAGCTTATGGATGATCTCAATCTTGTTTATCTATCAAATTCCAAAGAGGATTCTCGGATCTAGTCCCTATCTCTTGATGGTCAATTCTCCTCTAAGCCTTTCTTTTTTGTCCTTATTGGTAGTCCCCCCTCTCTTTATCCATACCCAGCTTTCCATGTTTGGAAGTCTAGTGCCCCCTTGCGGGTGAAAGCCTTCTTGTGTATTGCTTCTCTAAATAGGCAAAATACCTTGGATATTCTCTAAAGACAGCGACCTTTTATGGCTTTGTCTCCTTCGATATGTCATTTGTGTGGAAAGAATAAAGAATCAAGGAGCCACATATTCTTGCATTGTGATTTTGTTACGCAGGTGTGGAATTACTTTAAACATGGGCTCTCTCTTCACTTCATAATGCCGGACTCTGTGGAGGACCTATTACATCAATGGGGGAGGGGTGTAGGCGGGGTGAGAAGGAGGATATTTGTTTAAGCCCTCCTCTAGGGGGTGGTGTGGGGGATATGGAAGGAAAGAAATAAAAGAGTTTTTTAGGACAAAAACGGACATGTGAAGGTGGTTATTGATTCAATTTTATATGAGACTAGCTCTTGGGTGCTCCAGAAGAAGGAATTCTCCGCCTTTTCCTTGAATGACATGTTGAGGAACTGGGTAAGTGGTATTTCCATCCCTATCCACAAAGAGCTAGGTGACACTGGGGAATGGATCCCTCCGGCTGCAGGTAAGGTGAAGATTAATTTTGATGGGGCTTCCTTCAGTAACCCGGGTTTGGCGGGTTATGGGTGTGTGATAAGAGACTCCCAAGGCGCCATTACCGTTGCTAAAGGGGGTCCAATTGGGGTAGCTGATTCCAATATGGCAGAAACTTATGGTCTGCTAGAGAGTTTGAGGCTCTTGAGATCTGTGGGCCATAAGGATTGCATAGTTGAGGGGGACTCTAGAATTGCTATTTGTTGGGGTAAGGGTGAAACATGCGGGTCTTGGAGGTTGTTTCATTTTATCCACGAGATTAGAGATTTGGTGGCGGATACCCAGGAGCAGCTGCATTACATCCCCCGTTCCCAAAACTCAGTAGCGGACCGTATGGCTAAATGGAGTGCTAGGGAGCAAAGCAATCAGTGTTTGTGGGTGATCACGTTCCAGAGCGATATGTGGGTTGTTTGGTGGTTTGCTTTGTGGGTGGTCTATGTTGTGGGTTGTTTGTTTTTGTTTCTCTGTTTTTTCTATATCATTTTGAATATTCTTTTATAAAATTTCATTATTCTTCAAAAAAAATATATATATATATATCCGTAGATGTATTCTTTGCTATGTTGATATATGAGACAAAGAATGTGAGAGGGCATCTCATAGTCTCCATACAATTTTTCCCCAAATACTTCTCCTTCCTCTCTTCTCTCTTCTCTTTCTTCTCTCCTACTTGGAACCCTAACACATCATGGGCCATGTCACCTAAATTTCCACTTTTGTCCATTCCAATAACTCCTCCACATCGAGGGATTTTGCTTCAATTGCTACCCTGCTCCCTAATCTTCCCATCTCCGAAAGCTCAAGCAGTAGTTCCATAGTGCTTATTTCTTTAATTACCATGGCCCATTTAAATTTTCTATTGCTTTGAATTCTCTCTTCCCTTAATAGTACATGCATTGTTTCTCTATTCGACAAGTCTCTCTCTCCCTCAAGTTATCTAACTCGGATAGATAGATGATGCTCTATCCACTGCAACAACAACAACAACAAATAGCCTTATCCCAACTATTTGGGGTCGGCTACACGAATCCTGTTCCACCATTCTGCTCTGTTTAGGTCCATATCAGCTGTTAAATTACATGCTCTACCCACTGCACCAGATCCTAATTAAAATAAGCTAAAGATAGGAATAGAGGGGGATTAATGCATTCAAACAAATAAATGAACTGAAGCATATACATACTTTTTATAATATTTTATTCTGTAGGATTAAGGGTGTAATCATGATCCTCCACATCTGTATCCTTTGATTAAGATTATAATTGAGAGAAATTACTAGGGCTTTCACCTTGTAGCAGCATGGATGTGAATTTAACACTACCGGTTACTTGAAAACTAGTATTGATTAACTGAGATTTCATAAATAATATTTTAGTATAACTTCCATAGTTTCTAAACAAACTGTGGTGCAAAAGAAGACATAAAAAAGTTGAAATACATGGTGAAGAACTAACAAAATATTAGATAAGAAAATCATACCACAAAAGGTCACCACCATTATCGCAAATTGCACAAGCAGAATCAAAGAGATCAGTCTCTTCATCAGATTCCTCTCCTTCCAGCTCTTCATCATCATCAACTATAAACTTAGATCTTTTTGCATCTGGACCTGTTTGAGCATCCTGTCAAACCACCTTTTTAGTAGAGTGCTATACCTTAAAAATAAAATTCCGAATCTTTAATGAAAAACAGAACAAGCAAACAGAGTTTAAAGTACAAGCTAGAGAGTATAAGGGCAGCACTAACCTCATCAAATGTTTTCCTCTTTTCAGGCTTCTCCTCGAGAAATGCAAGTAGATACTGTTTAAGACATAATTGTCATGGAAACAAAGTAAGTATCTGAAGATTAGTGAAGAAAAAATAGATCCCTTGCAAGTTATCCCAGTTATGATTTTGAATAAGGTTATAGACCCTCCAATCCAAACAAGAGAAAAGAGTTTTATGCTGATGATCACAAGGAAAATTGCAATCCACCTAAGATGAAATCAGTAGTAACAACTATAACACATGGAAATTAAAAATATTTGGCTAGAAATTTACCATGCCAGTAGTGGATATTCCCCAATTTCAGAAACTAGCTCCCATTAACTACCCAAGAATATACCAAGAAAAGACAAAAATAAAGCATGACTTTTAACAGCAATTATGAAATACTGCCAAGTACGAAGTGTAAATAACCTAAAAGAATGAACTATGGCAAAATAGCAAAAAAAACAAATTTCAGTGACTTATGCAGGCCATACAAATTAAAAAGTCCACAAAAAACAACTACATAATGGGTTGTGTGAATCCAGGTTTGGAGT
>JAOXJP010141579.1:0-13338 GCA_025762735.1 Platanus orientalis | reverse complement strand
AATACATCTATATTATTTCATAGTTTTCACAAAATGACTCCGTGGACACGACATTACACCAATACATCACTCTCATTTACCCTATCTAGGTCATTACACACCAATGGACCAACATTTGATCACCACATAGGATGGGAACAAAGTCTGAGCAGTTGCTGCTATTTCAGTGCAGCCATTCCGAGTTACCAAAGCCAGTTATCATCCCATGATTTGATCTTTTCTGGGGAGGTGTTTAGACTCGTACACTTGTCTTTTAAAATCTCAAAGAAACATGCATATGTAGTCATTTTTAAGATAAATTTACTTAGGCTACACTCAATAGCTTAGAGGTCTAGCTTTAGGAATTGTTTACCGGATTTTGAATGTTTGCTTGCATGATTGATTAAAAGAACCAGGAATTCATGTCCAATTTTTGAAAAACTAGTCCAAACTTATTTTTTAGATAAATTAGACCGGATTCTACCTTCTTATCTTAGTTTGAATATCTCTCACCTCTTTTTGATTAATTTAAGTAAACGAGATTCCATTTAGACCACAATGCAAACAAGTAAAGTAAACCACTTCATTTACATGAAAAAAGGATAATTACATTCATGTTTTTACAAAAGCCAAAAATAAACAACTTACTTTTGATTACAAATGTTTACAAAATAAAAAATTACATCAACTCTCATCTCTCCGATACACCCTCATTTGAAGTAGACAAATCACCCCCATCTCTTTTGTAAGGCCCCCTCCTTGCTCCTTGTTTAAGCCTCTTGTACAATAGGC
This sequence comes from Platanus orientalis, assembly GCA_025762735.1. Classification (NCBI taxonomy): domain Eukaryota; kingdom Viridiplantae; phylum Streptophyta; class Magnoliopsida; order Proteales; family Platanaceae; genus Platanus; species Platanus orientalis. The sequence goes on along the minus strand of JAOXJP010141579.1, from coordinate 12,567 downwards.
TCCCACCAAAATGGGTAGCATTCCACCCCGAGGCCTAGTATTAGGGCCCCTCCTAGCTATGACTGCACTATCTCTTGCCCTAAGGGTGGTCCTAACCTCTAAACTCTCGCCTGTCTGGCCCTCGGGCTCTGTAACCCCTGCCCTTGGCTGGATGGGTGACACCTTGGGAATGTCTTACTGAGATTGCTCCATGTTCCTCCGAGGGGAAATTTGTCTCAATAACTACAAATAGAATTTAAAATTAAATAATGTCAGTTCACAAATAGTTTTAAAAAAGAAGCTAATAAAAGAGACTTGTTTTTAATTAGATACCTCTCCTATCTCTCTCCTATGGTCCACCTTTAAGGTGGCAACCTAAGCCTGATGATCTTCATGTACTTTCTCTACCAAGGCAAAGTACCGGGCCAACTTCCAAAGGGCACTCCTGTACACCTCCCTCGAGACCTACAAAAACATTTAACATCATTAATGACTTTAAATTTCAAAACTTGTTAATAGGGATAAATAAATCAAATTAAGACATGCCTATGTCACTACCTCTAGCTCACTCCTTTGGAACCTCAGCCTTAGGTAAGGGCATCTTAGTTTGCCTTCTCTCATGGTCATCCACCAACACCACCTCAGGCAATATGCTCGTCAGGTTAGGCTCGACCATGGGAGCCTTCCTCTTCCTCCCTTGCCAGGTAGGAGGTGCAGGCTCACCCGTGGGTTGATCTCTAGCCGCCACCTCTTGACATGGTAAGATAATAAGTAAGATGATTTAAAAAAATAATATAATAATAAAAATAAATAAAAAAGGCTAGTAAAAGACTACCACAGGACCAATGGGGCAGCCCAGAGGTCTACAAAACTGAGTGGCCCACCACTTAGAGTAATCCTGGCTTGGCTCCAAGAAAACTGAGGCATCAATGCCTACCTTACCCTTGCCAGTCCCACCCTTGGTATCAATAACCAAAGGAGGGGGGAGTGGGACGACAAAGTCCTCTACTCCCTCCCCGACTTAACGCCAACACTTTTCCCTAAGGTACATAGTGACTTGGTCAATGGCCACTAGTACTATCCGCTAGCGAGACTACCTCCAGGCTATATGACCTATTGGGTCGCAGCATTCCTCGTCAAGGCCCATTGGACCCATGGGTAACCTACATAAATCACATGGGAATTAATGTATATATTTTGAAATGTAAAATGCTTAACAAACCTAAAGGAATTAAACTTTGTGTTCACCTGAGTGATGGTCAGGAGGTCTAGCTCACTTCGGAAGGCTAATATAGACTTCCTAGTTTTGTGGGTGGTCTTCGAGACCTACCACCTCCTGACACAAGAAAACAGGAACTCCTCCTCATGCTTCCACGCAGGAGCCAGGGGTAGAAAATGCTCATAGCACTACACTTGCAAAAAAGAAGTTGAGTGTCAATTAATGTAAAATAAATAAACATGAAGTAAACAAAATAAAATAAAATAAACTTAAAAGAAGCATACCTCCTAAACAAAGTACAATCCCAAGAAGATGGGAGAACCCTGTCTGGTCTAGACCTTGCTCATGTTGGAGTACATCCACCCAAGGGCTGATCTACCCCAACTATAGGACCCTACTCTATCCAGGTCCTCGAGTGCTGGTAACATCCAGAAGTATACCCAATCACTCTTCATGTAGAAGACTGACCAGGTCAGCATGTAAAGTAGGAAGGGCTGGGTGGAATAATCACTCTCTTCCTCCGAACTCTCGTTTGTGGCCCAAACATACTTTGTCTCCAACCAAGAGGTTAGGGCACCTTTGGTGCCCTTGCAATACTCTATGAGTTAAGGCTCGATGCATCTCCTCCCATCTCCAAATCGAGCTTATTAGTCGACAAGGGAGGGGTGCCGCCCATGGAAAGCCTTGTCATCATGTAGAAGTCAATGGGGGGCATCTCAATCTCTCCTAGGAAAATGAAAAGTACGGGTCACTATTGACAACCTCTTTGCCAATGCTGTCATAAGTGCTGGATCTACCTTCGGAATGGGTAGGGTAAGGAATGGTCCAAAACCCATCCCAATCAACCGCACCTGGACCTTGGAACACATGCGGTCCCATAAGGCCTTAACCCCAGACTAGGATCCATACCTCTCAACTTTTTCCTTATCCCACATACAAATATGTACAAAAAACATGTTAAATAACGTTTAAGTTAAAGAAAATAACAACACAAAAAAATTGTAAATTTTGGTCTCAGGCCTAACGACTGAATATTTCCTAACACCTTTTTTTTAATTAATTGAAAATTTAGGCGTTACGCCTATAATTTAGGGCTTTGAGCTTTAGGAATCAAGGCATTTCAAAATCATTTTTAAACTATCTAATAACCTCTACTAAACAAGTTCTTAAAACAAAATGAGCAAAAGATAATTCAATTTCATCATCTACGCATTGAGATTTTTGCAATCTCAAAAACTTTTAAAACAAATGCAAAGTTTTAAAGAATTTATGAAACTTCAAACAAAGAACTCAAAAAAAAGAGACAGATTGAAAAGCTTGTTTAAAATTAGTGGAAATCACATTGTAATTGAAAGAATGATGAAAAACTTAATTGAAAGAATGATGAAAAACTTACCCCATTTGTCACCAAATTCTTCCATAGCGGAGTCTCTTGTGCTGAAAGAAGGGGGAAGTGTCGTGATGATCCACCATGGGCCATTGTCGAGTTTAAGTTTCGAATGGTTTGAGTTTGGAAGGTTGAGAGAAGTCTCTAAGGAGGCTCTCTCTCAGTTTATGATTGTTTAATTCAGAAATGATAGAGAAATGACCAAACACTTGAATTTGCTCCCAATGCCTAAATTTAATTCAATTAAATTCAGGCATTGGGATGAAATTCAGGCATTAAACTTGTTTTTGTTGAACTTTTCCTTTAGCCATGAAATCATATTATTTACCTTCTTTTCATATTTGTTGTCAAGACATGGATCAAAGACTCATATCTTTGAGCCCTACCCCTCAGCTTCCTCAAATTTTACAAATGTCCTAATTTCCCTTTCCCCTAGGGAGTGAGAAATTTGGGTAGACGAAAGCCAACTCGAAGCCACTTTGACATTGGTATACATCAACTTGGATTGACCTCTTTTATAAGCAACCATCTCATTTTAGGTCCTTTCATCTATGGTTTTCTGCTTTAGAGAACAAGAGCTCACACCTACCATCGAAGAGCTCGAATCTTTTTTGGAATGGGAACATTGCCTCCACATCAATGCTATAATCCCAACCTACAAGCCCAGCTACTTAAAAAATTTTCACGCACTAGGCATCCCTAAAATTGCCTTTCCTAGAGAAGCCTCAAGGGAATATGTATATGGCCCCTTCGACATCTTATTAGGGAGAATTGGGAAAATGGTCAATGATTTCTCAAACCTGATTAAGTTCAGAGTGTTCACCCTAGTCACCTTAGAATAACTCTTGTTATCATATAGTTGTCATCATGCTAATGACATCATTTTCAACATCTTGGGCCAACACTTATAAATGAAGACCCTAGCTCCCATGATCACATCTGAGACTATTGCTAATATCTCACATTGTACTCAACATCGACGACCTCGGTTATATGGTTGCCTGACTTTCTCACAAGCTTGGCTGCATGAACATGTGACCATTTCATCATCATCCCCCACCATCATATATCCTATAATTTGACTCCTGCACAGACACATGTCAACACTTCACCTCTTCCGATCAAGGCCATGGTGTTTGACTATCAGAGTCTACTTTTCAGTGTGTTTCTTGAACATGTCACTTAGAGAGGCAAGAGGCACAAAACACGCTATCCACACTTATTTTCCAAGGGCCACCCTTATATGACTATCATAGGGGTATTCTAGAGCACCCCTTATATACTTATGTGCATCCTTCAACAGTTCACTCTCAGGTAGGATCTCTTTGACTTCCCTATAGTCTTTTAAGATGTATATAAGCTGAGTCACATGATACCCACTTTTACCTTATCTCTCTTGACTGCCTTGTGGGATGACTCACATACATAGACTACTTGGCACCAGGTCCTTGTATTTACGAAAGTTCAGGCTATATCACCTGCTTAGGAGTAGTGGCTTCACCGAGAGCTTCCTATAAAGTCCAACACACCTGTCGCATCTACCTCTTCTAACAAGAGGAATTGCATTGAGTCATCACCCACATTATCTATAAAGCCTGATTATACTTTGCTAAAATATGAGGAAGCTCTGCAAGACTTAGTTGATGGGTACGCCTAACATACTCAGACCAAGGCCGCCCTAGAAGCTAAGTCACATCTCTGTGCTGAGGACAAAGTCTCACAAGGCTACATTCAACATTAGAGAAAAACCTAATTTGAGCTGATCCATTCCCTAAAGAGTGAGCCCAATGATAGTAGAGATTCCCATGATGACTTGGGAATCAAGATGCGATGTAGCAATAGCATAGCTTTCATACAAGATCAGTGGATGCAGTCCTAGGTTCACGCGCTAAGAGGATAATTCTTATCCTTAGGTTACTAATCAGTGTTGCCTCCACCACCACCACCTGTGGCGCCTAATCTCTAGATTGTTTCATCTGTATTTCTATTTTTGATGTAATGGGGCAAATACCCCCTTTCTTTTTAACCGCTTCCAGTACATATATATATATATATATATGTACAAAGTTTTGTTTCCAAAATGGTGTTTTTAGCAAATGGAAATGAATCTTGACAAAAATTATAAAATTTTAGGGGCAAAACCCTTTTATCTGCTTTATACCTTTTGATGAATATTCTTTGTCTTTCAAATAATTAAAAATCATTTAACAGTTCCTCAAATTTGGTGCATCCAGTAAGATCAAACAAACAAGACATTCTGGAAGAAGGATCTCTCATTCAAGCAACTATGGCAAACAGACATTCACCCAAAATTTCTTCAAATGTGATTATCATAGAAGCTCCAAAACCTTCAAGGGGACTTGCATACATATCTAGCAGTTCCCATGACAATCCCTCTCCCTACATTGCTATTCCATCATTGTACCAAACCCGTGATGTTCACCACACTACCAAAGCCAAAAAGATCCATTCCTAAGGTAAACAGGTCATGGGCAAGGAAGGAAAGCTAGAAATGGCTCGTTATTCTAAAATAGGTTTTGAGGAACTATGTATATATCTTGGGATGCGCCTCTCGAGCTGTATCAAGGTCCCAAAATTCATGAAGTATGATGAGCCTTACACGCACTTGTGGAGGTATTGCAATGGTATGTTCCAATTGGGCGAGGATGAGAGGATCCTCATCCAGCTATTTTCATTAAGCTTGGAGGGCCACACCCTTAGGTGGCTTATAAACCTAGATAGGAGAAAGCCCTAGACTTGGATAGGCTTGTCATGAGCCTTTTGGGAGTAATTCAAGTTCAACTTGGACTTCTTGTGAAAATCAGAAATGGTGGGACCTAAACTATTTAAAAATACTTTGAAGGAAGTTGACATGGTGTTAACTCTCTTGAAAACCCTGGGCTCTACACAAAAGGTGATAACTCAAACATGTAGCAAGTTGGTGTCATGGTATAAGCTACATCTAGTACCAAACATTCCATGAGGGAAGATTGGATCTAAAAGATCCAAATACCCCTAGGGACTGCAAGAAAGGAGTCAGAGCTTCTTCCAACTACATCTCCTTAATCCATGATCTCGGTGGCCCCATCCCACCTACACTATCAATGTTATATACCTTCATTACCTACTCAGCACACTCACACCTACAACAACATTCTGATAGTGTAAGTCCAAACCCCACCACCCAAAAAGGGAGGATGCAAACCTTGCTCCTCTTGTCCCAAAAGAGTTAAGAGGGAATTCACCCATTTGCCTTGTCCCATCAGTCACATGCTATTTGATCTAGTCAACGAAGGATATCTCCAGTTACTTCCTCTAAGGCTACCGCCAAATCTCCTTCTGTGGGCATACGATGTAAAGGAATATTGCTCCTACCACCAAGGCCCTAGACACTCCATTGACAATTGCAATTGGCTGAAACACGACATCTAGGACCTCATTGACCAAGAGACCATCAACATCAAAGCAATAGGACCACTTTGAAGACTTTGTAAACCTATCTTTTCTTTTTATCTTTTGCAAATAATGTACAGATTGAACTACAAACTGGTTTGATCCTAACCTCTGTACGTAGGCAATTTGTGAATCATCCTTTATACTCCAAGAGCAGCCCCTTGTATATTGAAAAATATTTCCCCAAGACACATTCTTTATATTTATCCTATCGGATTCACCATTCATATAAGGCTAAGCCCCAACTTATCAAAGTTGTATGAAGAAGAGATCATGATCATAGATTTGAATTCTTGTAGAGATCCTCCTATAAATTGCCTCAAAATAAACAACATCAACTTAATAAATGACTCAACATATCTCAAGCATGCATCATGTTTGAAAAAGCACACCTTTATCAAATTCCATCTTTTAAAATTATTTTGTAACTTTGTAAAATTCCATGTTTTCGAACATATAATTTGTAAAATTCATGCATAATTTCTTACACCCTATATTTCTTCAACTTCTGAATTTCCTATGGATGAATGGATTTTGATAATTTTAATTCATAACTTGCTTGGAATGCATGCCATGCTTTTGCCTCTAGGGGCATTGCTTTTTACAAAATGGGATGCTCCACAGAGTTTTCCTTTTTCAAAAGTTTTTCATCACTTCGTCCGTATGATTTGTATATTGCATGCACATATTTTAAAAATGTTTTCCTAAACCCATAGGGATCCTTACTAACTACTAACAAGTGGTAAAAAAGCCTCCCAAAAAGAGCTCGTTTAGAAAAAAGCAGTTCAACCTAAAATTGGGTAACTGATTTCTTAAGAGTCATGGGCATGCTGATGTCAATCCCTAAATGGATTCTAGTCAAGCAAGAAGCCCAATCACCTATCGAAGTCTGAGAAGCAAGCTTGTGTATGTATGATGTCATCAACCTTTTTTCCTTGAATATTAACAATTCTATGATAGAACATGAGAAGGAACCTCGCCAAGATAGGTGTAGTTTTGAAAACCTAGGCACATCCAGCAAGCAACATCAATTATTAGCATTTGCCACATATTGTGGAACCTTTCATTGAGACACATCCAAGATGTCTTGACTAGCAGTCATAATGTAGAAATTATGTAAAGCCCAGTCTTGGTGAAAACCTATAAAGGTGCTAAGAGCAAAAGAAAAGGGGCAAAGAAAATAAAATGAGAAATCCTAGTCTTGGTGAAAACCTGTAAAGGTGTCAAGGAAGAAAAGGGGACAAAGACAAAAGAAATCCTAATCTCAAGGAAAATCCGAGAGGGCATTGGGGGTAAAAAAAAGGAAAAAGAAAGGAAAGTTGTCTAGTCAAGCATCTTCCCTTCATGAAAAACTCTGACAACCAACAATGCGCTATCAATGCCCTACTCCAGCAACCAATGATGTACACCTTACTCTGGCAGTTAACAATGTACAAGATAGCTCAACTCCATCAGCCAACAATGTGCTTAATGATCCACTTCTATAGTCGACAACATGCTCCTAATTCTCCTAGAAAGGATAAGAAACCATCTTTGGCCGATCAGTTTCCCAAAAGGACCCATATACAATTTTCCACTAGTCAAACACTTTGGGCCGAATACAGAGCCTTTTCTTTTTAAACACAATATTCTTTGTGCATTAAACCCATGTCAAGTATAATCTTAATTGTTCATTGAAATAAGGAGAGGCTATCTTTGGCCTATCAAAATCGTCAAAATGATCCATTTAAAGCTTCTCACTAGTCAGCCATTTTGAGCCAACAATAAAGGCTTCTTTTTCTGAACCACAACTACCTTGATTGTTCAACAACATTTGGTAAATCTTGACTTACTTCCATAGTAGCCTACTATAACATCAATTGCTGCAACCTAAGCTGTATAACTTTAATCTATCAGAATGATAGACCCACTCCATTTTCCAACCCATCTCATGTACAATTTGAAAAGTACTCGCGAGTACAATTTAACATGTTCAAGTATTCATCACTCTTTATTTATTCTTGTAGAATAAACCACTCTTCATAACCTCTCCTATTATGGTAGTCACTATTAAGGGAAACCTCCTAAAAAAGAAGAAGAAGAAAAGCAAAAAGGAAAAGAAAGAAAAACAAAGGAAAGAAAGAGGATACTTTTTTCACCCAACCACGTCATTTCTAAAGATACCCTATAACATTGAACCTTCAAACTCAAAAGATGAAAGACATTGACCAATGAACTACGCTTGACTTGATCCGTACACTGGGGTACGTAGGCAACTTGAATAAGGTTCAATTACATTCTACAAGTATTCACACATTTTGCAAGTTTTTGCAAACTTAAACATACACCCTATCTCTCGTGCCTTTCAAATTGCTCCCGTCCATAGACAGTCAAGACACATCTTGATGTTGAACAATCACAAACCCAATGAAGATGTTACAACTTTGAGCCTATTCATCAACTTCACTGGCATCCATGTCCTAAACCACATTTCATCCCACATTCAAGACCTCTCTTCATTAATGAACATTTGAGATTAAGCTTGACAATTAATAATTATTTTGGGCCTTTAACCTCTTTCATCCAAATCCATTACCAAAGCCGCATTTTAACCCATAAATGAAGTCCTCCTTGATCTTAGAGTAAACAGGGGCATAACCATCGGCAACAAAAGTTCAAAAAGCATAGTTAATGATCATTAATGTAGCCAATTTAGGTAGTCAATGCCACTTTGAGAAGAATTAGGTCCAAGGGCTTCCATAAATGTCAACATAATAGAGTTTAGCATGCACACCTGTCAAATCTCATGCCCAACCAATGAATCTGAAAGATCACTACAACGTGTCAAATGACATCATATCTGGGCAAAACATGCCAACATAGACCTCACGAGGTAATAGAGATCCAGATTGGGCTTCTCGCGACAACCACTTACACCATTGGATTAAATGCAACACAAACATGACTCTTTTGATTTCAATCCGGAGATGAGACATCTTTCATCACCCAACAATGACTTTGCCATTAGGCTCCAATCAGAGATGGTGAGTCATCTCCCAATAAAGCCATTCATGGCAAAACTAATCAGAGATGATAAGTCATCTCCTCTCAATTATGAATAGAGATGATGTATCACCTCTTAGTAAATAAAAAGAAAAGATGTTGGGTCGAGGCCCCTTAGAGAAGGAATTTGGGCTTTACCCCCTTAGGAAAGGAATTTGGGCCTTGGTCCCTTAGGAATGAAATTTAGGTTGAGGACCCTCAAGAATGGAATTTGGGCCTTGGCCCATCAAGAATGAAATTTGGGCCTCAGCCCCCAGTAATGGAATTTGGGCCTTAGCCCCTCAGAAATGAAATTTGGGCCTCAGTCCCTCAACAACAGAATTTGGGCCTTAGTCCCTAAGTAATAGAATTTGGGCCTCGACTCCTTAACAATGGAATTTAAGACTTGGTTCCTAAGCAAAGGAGTTTGGGCCTCGGCCCCTTAGCAACAGAATTTGGGACTTGGCCCCTCATCAATAGAATGTGGACCTCAGCCCCTCAATAATGAAATTTGGGTCTTAACCCCTCAACAATGGAATTTGGGCCAAAGCCCCTCAACAAAGAATTGGGTTGAGGCCCCTTCAGAATATCACCAATCTTTAGCGATCCCTATGGATTTTGAAGTAAGCCTAATAAATCCCCCAACATGAACCAGTAAGAACAAATCAAATGAAGTCATGAACTTGTTGAAGTCCGCTCTATGGCCAATAATGCAATGATACATCATCACCCTAGTTAAGTCCATAATCATGGTAATGCTTGATAAAAAATAATGCATCGATCATTTTTAACCTTAAGACCAGGCAGCGTAAAGGTTCAATGAGGACTCCACCTCATGGAAAAGGGTAAATTTTGGCATCACAGATTGCCTAATGGACATAGGCAAATGTCGATCATCATTCCATTGCCTACATAAGATGACAAACATGAATATGTAGCATTGATCTTTAAGAGATCTCCATGGCTTTCAGAGTTAAGCCCAAACACTTCCTGATATGCTCTAAGCAAGCCACCACTGGTTCAATGAGGGACTCTAGGTCTTGCCTCACCAAAATTAGTTAAAATCGTCAACATCACAGATTGCCTTTTGGGTATAGGCAAATGTCGACATCATTCCATAGACTATCAATCATGACAACTGCCCTTGGAAATTGGTTGAAACAAATAGATAGCACTAATCCGTTGTGATCTATATGGCTTTCAGAATAATCCCAAAAACTTCCTGATGTGCCCTGATTAGGCCGCCACAAGTTCGGTGAGGGACTCTAGGTCTTGCCTCACTAGTAAATGGCTAAAACCAAACAAATGTCATCATCATTCCATAGCCTATATACCATGAAAATCATCTTTGGAAAATGATTGAAATAGATATATAACACCGATTCCTTGAAATCTCTATGGTTTTTGGAGTAAGCCTAAAAACCTTATAACTTACCTCATGCAGACTAAGTAGGTTTGCTAAGTCAATTCGGTCCCCGACTTTGTAGAAGGTCTTCATAGGTAACCGCTTATAGGGGTGTAGGTAGGTATCATCACTTCATAGCCTGCATATTATGCAACCATGTTTGTAGATTGGATGGTTGAAATAGATATGTAGCACTAGTCTCTTAAGATCCCATGGCTTTCAAAGCAAGCCTAAAAAGTTTCTCACAAGCTCTGTTGGTAATCCTTAAAATATGAACAAATTATCGTGTAACATCCTGGTTATTCGGATATAGCTGAATACAGCACCTCGATTCATAGTCTATGTATTGTCTAAGCGAAAATACCATTAGGGAGTTAGGAATAATACATAGCATTAAGTTCCTTGTTATCACAACCTCTATAACTTCCAGAGGGAGTGTAACAACATCTCCAGTCCCAATCGGTCCTTTATTTACACTTTATCAAAGACGAGACGATTGTAGAGTATGACCAACCTGTGATGTTTGTTAATGTGGATGTAAACATGCACCACAATTTATTCCATAAAGTCCGTGTAATTCCTAGGGCCATAGTGGGACTACTATCATGCCTGAAGAATCTGCTATCACAACAATGGGTTACTTGTGAGAAAAACCCACCACAGCTTCTCGGGAAAGAGCTCATAAACCAAGTCACCCTTTCAATTCAAATTTTGGCACATCCCAATCCATACTTTTGAACGGCTTACCTTGCATCGGCCATTCGTCATTCAGTATTTCATCTGCCACATGATTTACTAATAGCCACCCCCGTGACATCTATTTGGCTTCAGACAACAAGCATTGCCACCTTTCAATCCATTAATTCTATGAACTACTAGCTTCTACCACGTCCATCAAGTATAAAGCTTAAGTAGTACTTTCATAGCATGGGTAGGATAACAAGCAATGCCACACTTTGATTCATCAAGTCTAAACAACCATCAAGCTTAAGTAGTACTTTTATAGCACGGGTTACTTGTGAGAAAAACCCTTCCATAGCTTCTCGGGAAAGAACACAACAACATTTTTCTATAAGTTCTGATGGTCACCACTCAATAGACTGACCTATTTGCACCGACCTCGGTGACACCTGCTTATTGGGACATAAACATGTATTGCATTCACCCTTAAGTGTTGTGTGTTATACCTACTTTAGCAAAGACTGGGTTGCTATCACCTAGGCAAGGCATAACACTTGATCCTACGGGATTCCACCCTAGCTTCGAAGATAGTCATTATAAATTCTTCCCTATAAGTCCCCCTACCTTGACAATGTCTAAGTGGGATAAAAACATTATCATGGAGCAATCCATAGCTTATGTAACCGTTGCTTTATGGATATGTAGCACTGACCTTCCAAGCTCCCATAGCTTTTCTAAAGAGAGCTCATAAAATCTCTATGTGAGTCCCATAAAATGACATTTGCCTAAGTGGGATGGGGGCAATGTTATAGATTGATCCAGCTATGTATCATGACTGATGTGAATCCAGGTGTGTTTTTAGGAATGATATTTAGCGTATATGTGTCATGGTTGATGTAAAACTGAGCAGTGTCCAATCATGGTTACATATTTTTTACATAGCTTTTCTAGGGAGAGCTTCACTAACATCCCTCTGTGAGTCCCATTAAAATACTTAAAAACATTCATAAACAAACTTTGAAGAGTCAGTCATCTTTCTTTCAAGATTGCGATAATTAAACACATTATTTTAGGCATAATCTGGTACAGAATCATTAAAAGGGAGGCAAAGTGACATTTAGCCAACAACTAACATCACTAACAACTCATTGTTTACATTTAACATTATCTAAATATGTTATCTATATTCATGACATGATAATCAACTTCAACTGAATATAAGACGTACTCAACAACTTCCAAAAAAACTATATGTTTGAGGATTTTCATACAATGTGCGGTATTCTGCTAACTTTGTTTAATTCTTAGGCTTTAAATTGTTTGCATGTTTATAGCTTTTGCGTGATCAGTTATCCATAATATTTTCAAGTAGCTGCGCCCGATGTCAATGACATACATATCTCTTGATGCAGTGCATATGGT
>JAOXJP010141568.1:0-13338 GCA_025762735.1 Platanus orientalis | reverse complement strand
CTACAACTCCTCATGCCAAATGGAAACCCACTCACTCTCCTTAAAGTCACTCCTAATAGAAATCCAGTCAAATAAGGTGTTATGAATATAAGAAAGAATTTCTTTGTAGCTCCTCGACTTGTCCTCAAATATCCTAGAGTTTCTCTCCTTCCAAATCCCCTAACAAATTGCCCCTGGAAGATAGGACCGAATGATGGCCAGTAACCCGTCCAAATCCTGAATCCACCAACCCAAAATTAACTCACAAAATTGAAAAATGAAGGACCAATAGATATTAAGATGGGAAATGAAGAAACTTCAAACCTCATGTGCCAAAGCACAGTTAACAAAAAGATGATCCACCGATTCCTCCTCCCTATAGCACAGAACACATCTATTAGCCAAATTTCAACCCCTACTTTTTAAATGATCAAGGGTAAGGATCTTATCAAAAAAGACATTACACATGAAAAACACCACTTTCGACGGGATTCCCGGGATCCAAATGCCATTTTTCGGAAACAAGCAAACCCTAAACCCACCCAATTCCATGTTAAGAGTTTTAGGGGTAAAATTACCTTTTTTTGAAATGATCCATTCCCATTCATCCCCCACAGAAGGATTGGGTTTCGCACCTTTAAGTAACTCCAGCATCCTACCTACATCATCCATCTCCCAATCATTCAAATTTCTACGGAGTCGAGGACGCCAGATATTGCTCTCCTCATCAAAAGAGTCAAAAACCCCACCCTTGGGATCCATAGCCAATGAATAGAGATTCCTAAATGAGTCCCTCAGGGGATTTTCCCCAATCCATTTGTACTTCTAAAAATGGATATTCCTACTAGATCCTAACTCGAACCGAATGAATTTCCAAAAAATATCCTTAACTTTCTTAATGGACTTCCAAATACCACAACCATGCCGAACCCGAACCTCCTCAGCCTCCCAAGAGGAAGATTCACCAAATTTAGCCACTACCACCATGCGCCATAAGCTCTCCTTTTCAATGTCAAATCTCCAAAACCACTTAGCCAACATAACCCGATTGTGATCTCTAATAGATCTTAGACCAAGGTCGCCGCACCCCAAAAGCCTACAAATAGACTTTCAATCTACAAGGTGATACCGGTGATGCTCTTTAAAATCATTCCACAGGAAATTACAGAACATCGCTTCAATTCCAATAGCCACTAACCCAAGGATTGTAAAGAGGGAAAGATAGTAGTTAGGGATGGAAGCGAGAGTAGATTTCAAAAGAGTAAGTCTACCACCCTTAGACAAGAAGGCCACCTTCTAAGAGTCTAGCCTCAATGAAATCCTTTCCACAACCGGCTCCCACACCACCCTAGACTTGAAACTAGCCCCTAAAGGCATCCCAAGGTATGAAGAAGGCAATGACCCAATTTTACAACCCAAAATTTAGGCGAGAATCAAAATGTTAGGCACATCCCCGACTTAGAACATCTAACTATCACCTTCTTTTAACCAACTAACCCAAGATCTTTGTCTCCAAAAAATCTATTCTTTCAAAGCGGCCTTCGAAAAGTTCATCTTCAAACACTCCCTTTCATTCCTCTCTAGAGTTGAAAGATGTCCATCTTCCTCCAATAAATCCAAAACACGAATTCTTCTCTTAGTCTCCTCCAGCTCCGATTTAACAGAATTGCCTGAATTTTTATTCCAGTCTTTTAGCCTAAATTTTAGAAATTTTAGCTTGAGGGCAAAATTCCTACTTGGGTTACCCGAGTAACACTCCCAAGTCCACTCTTGATTCACCACATCCAGAAAATCTGGTTCAAGGAACCACATCTCCTCAAACATAAACGGACTAAAACCCCCAAACGGCCTACACCAGCCCAGAACAATAGGAGTATGGTTGGAGGTAACTCTAAACAACATAGATTAAGAGCGATCTAGAAACAGATCTTCCCACTCACAATAGAAAAGAAAACGGTCGAGTCTGCTCAAGGTGGCATTAAGATGAAAGCTAGACCAAGTGAATTTAACCCCCTTAAGAGGACTATCAATAAACGCACCAAATTTCACCATACCAAGGTCCCTCCATCCACCCCCATAATGCTCTGAAGAAAATCTAATCAGATTGAAATCGCCTCTAATACACCACGGCAAGTCCTAGTGAGCCTTAACATCATCCAATTCCTGAAGAAAATCATTCACCTCATATCTTGCATTAGGACCATAAACCCCCACAAAAACCCACTCATCCAATTTCCATTTCATCCTACATCTTGCGGAAACAGAAAAAACCCTAAACTCGTGTTCCAAAACCTCCACTTTATCCACATCCCAAATCAAAAGAATACCCCCAGGGGCACCACATGAAGGAAGAGCTAACCAATCGCAGGGCTTGGACCCCCAAACCTCCTTAACCACCAAATCACTCATCACCTGAATCTTTGTTTCTTGCAAACAAATTATGTTTGGATTCATACCCAATAAATTTTGATTAATAATAACCATTTTATCTCTATTCTCCATCCCTCCAACATTCCAAGATAGGATCTTAAGATCCATGACCACACCTCAAAAGACCATTTCCTTTCCTTGGACCCCCAACACTCAACCCACCCTCCCTCTTTTCATAGTTCACACCACTTTCCAACTTCTTAAGTTCATTCCTCAACATCTTGCCAATCACCGAATTAGATCCCTCCCCGTAGAAACTAGATCCCCTTCTCATCTCAATCCTTCTAAACAGTCCCATGATCTCATCTTCAAAACCCTCATAAGATAATCCTAAAAAATGGCCAAAATACCCCAGTTTGTTAATAACCCACTCAGATAACACTTCTTCATTTCTTTCCATCACTCCCATGTGAGATATCGAAGCATTAATCCTAAGTAAGACTGGTGTCACCTCCCCTAATTTCATAGACCCATCCATAACCTCCAAAAAATCAAACACCGGCTCAACCCACAAAAAGTTCACATCCTCAACTACAAGCATTTGATTGTCAAAAACCACTAGTTGTTTATTCTCATCCCCACATTTATTTGCATCCCCACACATGGCATAAAGATCCAGGCAATCAATCTTGCTTTCTTTGATAAGATCATCACCCTTGCAAGCCCCAAAATATTTCCTGCATAAAACTAAAGCAGAGCGCAAAGCAGGAAGTTAGAAATTGGAAATTAAATTCGAAAGTTCTGGAGAACGAACCTGGTGAGTGGCTTGGTAAATCATCAATTTCTCCATGCTAAGACTGCACGTCATTGAAAGTCCACCCCCCCACCATGCATTGGACCGCAAGACCTTACCCATCCAATACCATAATACAATCTCGCAGTCGATAGAGCACAAGATTGGAAGGAGCACCAGCATCATGAGTGATTGACACGCCCAAGAACACCCTGGCTTCAGAAGAAAGAGCAGGAGCCCTATGCACACAAGGATGCGTCTTAAGCAAGTCAACGCGGTCATCCGCATGGTGAAGAAGATTCGTCACGCAATTCACACCATTCGTAGCCTCAATCTATCTGACCACACCAACTAGAAGGTCACCCACGACCTGACCATCCGCCTTGCACTTTGTAGCCCTCACATCCATCCCCTGCACCAGACAAACCATGTTACCCCAAGGCATCTCCCAGTCCTCTAGCAGTTCCAACTCCTCTGGAAGAAGAGGAGGCGAATCTTCAACTAGCGAGATCCAATCACCCAGAGAGCCACTCACCATCACATCACAATCTCCAGCATCACCCACCAAATCAACCATCGAAGCAAAGCAATCTATCAACTGGAGCTCATTCGCCAAGATCTCCTCCTCCACCACGTCATGCCTCAACAGAACACAGCCGGATGAAGAAAAAGGAGAAGCATTGGAAGCTGTCAAGGCAAAGGGAAACACCATCCCAAAATAAGCCCTAAGCCCCTGGTACCCTCCTTCGCTTACAAAACAAGACCCCAGCAAGTCGAACTAGGCCTTAGACATATTTTACCCCTTCACGATCTGGGCCTTAACCGAAACCGGCCCATAAGGCTTTTCTTTCCAAATGGGTTCCAAATCTGAAAGCGACCACGGTCCAACCCCTACTTAAAATGAACTAGCTTACCCAAATTCCTTTCCAAACCGGTCGACTCAACCAATTCCTGCATCCCATGGGGAACCGAAACTCCACCCATCTCCTTTACTGCTCTCCCCTTCTTACCCACCTTAGTTCACTTGCTCCCTTCCGTACAATCAAAAATTGGGTCGAATACACAATTATTAAGACCTAATTTACCTTTCATCTTACCCACGCCCTGATGCAAATCAGAGCACAGAGAGGTGTCATCCCTAAAATCAGCTAAACCCCTACGATCGCCATACACAGGCTCTGAAGCCATACCAGAAGTAGAAAGACCATGCAAACACGCCTCCACCGTGGCGTATGCTCCATTCCAAACAACGTCAAGGCATTAATTATTCAAATTTTGAAACGTACGGCCTCCACCTTCCTGAACAGGAGAAATCCCAACCATCGTCGTCATCCACGCCCCAGTCGCTTAAGTAGATCCACTGCCTCCTACAACACTAAACGGATGTTAAAGCCCATCGGGCAGGCCTATTAAAGAGTCATGCCTCACCATCGTCATCTCACCTTCAATAGTAGTCGCCACAGGGTAAAGCCTACCCAGGTCAACCACCGAAATTAAATGCGGGATCCCCCACACATCACCCCCCACTACCCCAATTCTCTCCCACCTGAGCTCATCACAATCAAGAGTTTTGCGATCCATCAACTTCAAACCCCCACAAATCTTGCCCACAGCATGAAACATTTTCAAATTCCACAAATTAAGAGGAAGACCCCATAATTGGATCCACCTACTTTTGAGCAAAGATTCATATTGCAAAGCGAAAAGCTTCGGGTTCCATTTAAGGAAATGAAAAAATATCCTCCTAAGCAGCAGCCCCACCCCACCCACAAAGGCGATTTGCATCCTCTAAGGAGTGACAAATAAACAGGGCCCTGCAATCATCCACTGGAACCCAAGCCAAAGGGTTAGAAAATTCAAACATTAATTCAGATCCCCATGCAATTTCATTTCACGCTGTCACGGCACACCGGCAAAAGCATACAACCACCCTAGACTAAACCTCCTCATCCAACTTGCCAAACTGCCAACCAGTTTGGATAACCCAATCTTGATCACATTTCAAAGCACACACAGTTGCATTCCCACTCACCTGTCCCGAGACAGAGGCCACCGGTAGAGAGGGGAACAACAGGTCTAAAGATAGATGTGGAGTTGGTCCTTCAATAACCGGCACAAAGCCACCAAATGAGCGATGGAGAGTGTACGTGGCATTAGCCCATCCAGAAGCCTTCCCGCCTCCAGGTAGCAAAATCGCATGCCCATGACCATTTCGGCCAATTTCAAAGATTCTTATGAATAGCCCAAGGCTATTGGCACCACCTTTGATAAACACCACCCTTTTTCCATCATCTTTAGAGGGGATGATAGAGTCAGGTTCCGCCTCCCTGCAAGCCATGTCCAAAGTTTCACACAAACATGGAACCAACGACCTACAAAAACGAATATACACAGAAAAAGATTTACGACTTTTCGTGATATGAATGACCCAAGTATTGCCATCGTATTCATCACTAAATTCAAACGTCTTTCATTCGATCACTATAGTCTGGTTCCTCATACTCACCCTCAGTCACTGACCTAAAACCCTTAAAGAAGCCTGTTCTTTCTATGTTCGTCTTTTGGGGCTGAAACCCACTAACGTACCCTTCCCACAAGCAGATCATCTTTCCGTGTTCGTCTTTTGAAGCTTCCCACAAGCAGATCATCACTAGGTTTGCCATGGAACACATGGCATTAGAGAGCCTTTTAATACATAAGCTAGCTCTACAAAGGTGTTTTATTGAGGAGATTAAGAAATATGTGAAGAATAAAAGACAAAGAAAAAGAAGCACCTTACTCTAATTTTATGAGTAACATGTTCTTTATGAATAACAGAATTTTTAATGCAAAAACCAACAAGAAATACAACAGGCACACAAAAGCCACTACATACTAGAAACATAAAATACAACAGACGGCAAAAGCCACTAATTGAAAACACCTAGAACTCCGGAAGGCTGTTGCCAGTTGCCACTAAAACACTCAAGCAACCCAGCCCCCCATGTAGCTAGACTGTCAGCTGGACCAAATCTAATTCCAATTACATGACCAACCGAGATACTCAACTCCCTGATAATCGATTTAATTTCGTGAATATAGTGCGCAAACTTCCATGATCCATTAAAAGACCCACTAGCCCAACTAACAACCACCTTAGAATCTCCTTCCACCAAACACCGTGACCAACCCATCACCCACAGTTCCTTCATCCTCTTCAATTTCTCCCTCCTTCTGGATGATTGAACTAAGATTATGAAAATGATCACTCCAGGGTATCTCTTGGTTATGCCCCTCATTTCTACTCCTATTTTTACTAAAATTGCATTTCATCTATTTTAATCTAGCTTATCTTAGAACGTTTTGATTCTAGACATCCCTCCAAAGTTCTAACTTGGTATTTACCCCTCTTTAATCTTGGCAATAAAAACAATATCATCAGCAAACAGCATACACCATGGTACCTCCTCCTATATATGCCTAGTCAATTCAACCATAACTTAGGCAAAGAGATAAAGGCTCAAAGTTGATCCCAAGTGTAAACCTTTTGTGATCACAAACTTGGGCGTATCTCCCCCAATTGCCCTCACTGGTTATCGTTCCATCAAACATATCCTTGATTAAGTCAATATATTTACTTGGGACCCCTCACCCAGCAAATGATCTCTCTAGCTACCCTATCATATGCTCTCTCTAAGTCAATAAAGATCATGTGATGATCTTTTTCTCTTTTTTCTAAACTTTCATAAATTGTGTAAGAAAATATGATGCAGCACACAATAGAGTTTCCCAAAATTGATGCAGCAAAGTATGTTGGGGACTCAGGTGAGTAACTAGGTTCAGGTCGAATAGCCAAAACAGTGTGATAAACTGGCCTGATAAAATACTCAATAAGCTACCGATTTGAAGCACCAAACTCTGACTGAACTCAGCAGGTAAAATAGGATCAATTTAATGGTTATGTCTTTGAGAGAAACAGCAGGGTATCACTGGGATTAAAACTGAGTGATGTGTGAACTTTCGGGTAGGATTTTATAGCTTCTGAATCTGGGAAACAGCAAGGTTAACAATGAGCAAAAAGGTGTTGTTTAGATGTATAAACAGTGAATAAATGTATGGGACTTTAGGACTGATGATGATGGATAGATTAGGTTGTGCAAGAGAGATCAAACTGAGAGTGATTTGGTTTAAGCATAAGGGCTCGAACCTGAGATATTGCAGGAGCCTCTTTTATGTAAGTTTCAGCGTAGGTAACACAGGGTTAAGGTAAATTATACTGTGTTGTTGGGACTGCCACAGCAGCTGATGCTTGGGTTCTAAGGGTTTGATTTAGGAGTATAACAGTGGGTTTGCTAGGACTGAAACTAATCAGATCTAAGGCAGAATAGCAACCTAAAAGATGGAGATATGATAGGTCATATCTGTTGACAATCAAAACTCAACAACTATGCTGTTTTGGATTGCTACAATACTAGAAATAGGCTGCAACTTGAATTACATCAGCATGGCCACTGGTGACAGGTTAAACTAGACAAGGGAGAGGAATCTGCAAGTGCCGCAGGGGAGAAAACCTAGTAAAGGTTTAATCATAAAGTCTGAAACAAAGCGATAAAACCTTCAGCAAGTAATACTGGTTATTATAAGTCGGCTTGGGTTTTTCTTTAGAGAAAACATCAGAAAATCAATGGGGATAGGTGCCACAGGGTTAAACAAAGACAGGGACTTGGGTTTTCTTAGATCAAACAGAAGGGAAGAGTCTCTCTGATCTGTAACAGAAATCAAAACAGCGAAGAACATTAGGGGAAAAGAATAAGAGAATAATAAAGAAAAGGGAAGAAGAGAGAAGGAATAGAAATTACCTGATTCTTGAAGAGGAAATCCTTGCCTCTCAAGTTCCAGCTCTAGGTATCCCACCTAGAGTCCATGGAACCTCCACCATGGAAGCCACAACCTATCCCAGGTTGGAGAAGAAGGAGAACCACTTTTGTAGGCCTCTTTCAAGCAAAAAAATCTTTATTATTTCATCATGTCAAGTACAATGGGGAACTATCCCTCTTAAAGACTCAAAATTCAAATTAAAAGGAAACTACCTAAATTAGAAACTAAGACCTAAATAAGACCCTTACTAAAAGACTTCCCTAAGACTTTCTTAAAAAAACATAAGAAAAATAAGCCCAAATCGTGGGCTGAAGTAGAGTAGTCGACCAGTTTTAAAATATGAACTATATATGTACTGCCAACTTTGCCCAAAAACAAAAATATTAATTCCTTCCATGTCCTAGCCTCTAATACTTTATAATCTAATAATTAAGACAATAAAACTACTCTAAAATGACAAAATTCAGCAAAATAAACTCTTCTCTTGTGATCCAAACACTTGTCTTCTATGTGTCTCCATTTGCCCTCTCGTGTGGACCCCACCAAGGCCATGTGTGGGTCCCACATGGCTCTAATGTCCGCATCAAAATAGCTTCAATTGTGGCATAGATCCAAACTAGTAATCTGATATTCTAGTTTCAAGTCTTAGTCTATGTTCAATCACTCTCTCCAAAAGTTATATCATATGGCTCATAAGTTTGATCCCATGATAATTGGTGCAACTCTAATATCCCCCTGTTTGTGTAAATAGGTGTCACGATACTTTTCATCCATTCATTAGGCATTTTTTTACTTCCACTAATCTTGTTAAATAGCTTAATTAACCATGATAAGCCATCACATCCCATGCATTTCCAAACCTCTATGGGTATGACATCTGGTCGGAACGCCTTCTTTGTCTTCATCTTTTTCAAAACCTCTTTAGCTTCATATTACCTAACCCAACAAAGATAACTATGATCTCTGATCTTATCAATGTTATTAATTCCTCCTAAACCGACATTCTATACATGATCCTTAATTAATAAATTATGACAATAGTTCATCCACCTTTCTTTCATTTCCTCGTACTCCAATAAGACTCTTTAATCCTCATTCTTAACGCATATAACATGATCTAGGTATCTACGTTTCATCTCCTTCATTCTAGCAAGTCTTAATATATCAATCACATCATCCCTAGTACCTATCTTATGAAAAGGATCGATATATACTTTAAATTTAGTATCTCTTACAGCTTTCTAGCCTTCTTTTTCAGTACTTTTACATCTTTCTAAATTTTTCATGTTCATAGTCTTCTTCCATGCCTTATAACGAGACCTCTTAACTCTAATAGTTGTTGAACTTCACCATTCCACCACCAAGTTTCTTTAGATGGTTGCGTTTTCCTCTAAACTCACCAATAACCACTTTCACTACTTTTCATAAAGCCGACCATTTCATTCCCACATGACAATCTATTTCATCTTCCAAATTTCATTTTCCCTTATTTATCAATTTATCTCTAAATATCACTATTTTTTCCTATTTTGGGTTCTATCACCTAGTTTTAGGGAAATTAGTCTCTTTGATCTCTTAATACAAACATTTAAAACCATCTCCTCTATATTGTGTGGTTAGAATCGTTAGATTCTCTCCTATGAATTGGTGATAACCTTATAGGCCTTACATGTTAACCATTATATCCTCATAATGAAAAGTATATATTGCTCCTAATTGATCCATTCTTAATGGTCACAAAATGTTAACTCTTTTTGAAGAACGTGTTTGCTATTGCAAGATCATATGTCATTCCACACTCTAAGATGTCTCTCCTGCATCATTCCTTTCTCCAAATCCGTATCATCCATGAACTTTCGTGTCTCCTCCATTGACTTTCCTCATATGCCCATTTAAGGCACCACCTATAAATATTCTCTCACCCTCAGAACTTTCTCAAAATTAATCCATGTTTCCCAAAATTGTTTCTTAATAGTCTCATCTAATCCTACATGAGGTGCTTATCTTTTTTTTCTAAAACAACTTTGATTATTATTATCCTATCACCCATTCTCTTAACATCTACAACTTCACCCTTTCGATTTTTGTCTACTATTATCCCTACCCCATTTCTATAATTAATTTTTGTATACCAGAGTTTATAGCCATCATTGTCCTTGACGTATTACCCTTTCCACTTAGTCTTTTGAAGTTAGGCTTTTTAAACTTTAATTTTTTCATTGTATCTAGTAACTCCAAACTCTTACTTGTCAAGGTTCACGTGTTCCAAGTTGCTAGGTGAATCTTACTCTCTTGGACTAGCTCCCTACTCCTTTACCCACACCCATCATGAATCAGCCAGGTGATTTCCATCCTAACCCTAGTGAGAATGACAACTGGTGTTGGATTAAAGGTTGAAAAGGAAGATTTTTGGTTAAGTCACTCTACTTTGTCTCTGCCTTAGATAACTCCACAAGGTGTTTGTTCTCCCATAAATTGGTTTGGCAACCAAGCATTCTGTCAAAGGTGGATTTTTTCATATGGCATGCTTTCCTGAATAAAATTCTTTATATCATTTACAAAGTAGATGATGGAATTTGACTAATAGATGTGCTATGTGTTTGTCAAACAAAGATCAATAGACCATCTACTTATTCATTGTTTGGTGGTCTGCAAAGTGTGAGGTTTCGTCCTTTCCCATTTTGGCGTGCTTTGGGTTTTCTTGTTCAACTTTAAGGGCCTAATCTCCAGATAGAAAATAAGAGGCATTGAGGAGGTTCCTACAATTGTTGGAGATATCTCCAGGGGGCTATTTGTTAGTGCATATGGAAGAAAAGGAATAAAAATTATTTTAGAACAAATGTTATAATCCAGAGTCCCTGATTACATTAGTTTACACCACTACTCTCAAATGGGCCTCTATTAGTAAGAATTCCAATGATTCAGCTTGGTATACTATACTGGGGAAGGATATTTGATGTACTACCATTTCCGTTCTTTGTTTCTTTTGCTGTTGGGTTGTTCGTTTTTCTTTGCATTCACCTTCCTGATGAATCTGTTTGTATATTTTCCCTCTTCTTTCTTTTTTTAATGATAAGATCTACATTTCAAAAAAAATAAAAAATCCAACTTTTGCTTTGCTGAATAAGTTTTTCCAGCCGAACAATACTAGGACTAATTCAGAAGGTAGGGGTGTGTTTCTACCACCAATCCCTTTTTATACAAAAATAAAATTTATACTCTCCCCTCCTTCCCCTTAACAACGTATGAATAAATGCAAAGAAGAACATCACGAAACCAGTCAGCCAAACAGATAGCTGCAATACTAAACACGCCTTGCAATTACTATTCTGTTATTCCTATCAGTCATATAGACAACAAATTTACATCCTTTTTGTAATTTAGTAACTAACTAGAGAAGAAAAAAAAGAGATGCGTTAGGGTTCCGATATGATTGCCTTAGAAGCGATGGTGATGCCGCGCTCGCGCTCGAGGCTGATGGAGTCAAGGGCACGCTCGTGGGGGAGGTCGGCTCCGCACTGCCTGAGGAGCCTGTCCATGAGGGTGGTCTTGCCATGGTCGACATGGGCTATCACCGCCACGTTCCGAAGGAGGCTAGGGTCCAAGTAGCTTCCCGGGGCTGGGGCTGAGGCGGCGGCCGGTGCGGCCGAGAAGCTGCGCAAGAGACCAGGGGCGCGTGGGAAGAGAGATGATTTGAGAACGGCTGAGCGATTATGGTGGAGGGAGAATGACGAGGAGAATGATTTCCGACCCGTAGACCAGAGAGAACGCAGCAAAGGACCCACCATTTCTACGAGAAATGGGAGCTGCGCTGCTCTGTTGCTGCTTTGTGGCTTGCTTCTCCTGCTGCTCAAACTAGCAAGACAGCATATGTAATAGCATAGAGCACTTAGAAGCCATGCTTTTTAACCTTATTATTATGATGGAATACTGTAGGGCCATTGAAGCCGGCGGTTGAACCGGGTGACCCAGTTACATCTTTGTTTGGATGGTCAAATTAGGGCTGCAAACGGACCAGATTCGGAACAGATAGGAGCATATCCTTTTTCGTATCTTAATCTGATGGATATTATAAAATAAACTGTATCCTAACTGTTTAAATAGTTTGAATTTCGGACCAGATTTCGGATATCCAAAAATGATAGGCAATTCCATATGGGAGGTGCTATTTACACCACAAATATTTCTAAGTGTACCTCACTTAAAACTCTAATTTTTGTTTTCCCAAAATACTCCAATGTGAATGGACTTTTATACCATTTTCTAACATTTAAAAAAAAAATCTAAATATCTAAGGACACCTCATTCTCTCCCTCCAAAACTATAATTTTTACTTACATTTCTCATTCTTCTAACACTCCTCCATCTTTTACCTTTTTCTCAACTTCTTCCCCACATTCCTCATTTGCAAACATTACCATTACAAGCAAGAATCCAAGTAATGGAGAGTATCATAGAAGTGATTCGGAGTGAGAAGGAAGCCCCCAAATATGTATTTATGTGGTTTTTTATTTTTTATTTTTATTTTTTATGCAATTTTCGCACCATGTTCAGATACATCAGTTTGAGCAACACAAAGGTTGCTCGGATGGACTATCCAAACAACACAAGGGTTGTTCGGATGGAGTATTCGAGCAGGCCTTGTGGTGCTCGAATAGTCCATCTGAATAGCCTTTAAGCTGCTTGGATAGTCCATCTAAACACCACAAGGCCTGTTTGGATACTTCATCTGAACATAACCATGTGTGCTCGGACTAATGTATCTAAACAAAACTAAAAAAATTTGAAAAAAAAAAGTTCAAATTTTTTTTGTATATTATCAATTAGGTTTATATCTTAAATATTAATTGTGTGATTGTAGCCTAATGTCTCAACCCATTGTAGCACGGCTTCAAAAGAAATGATTGTAGATTACACTTATAAATTCATCACATACCAAGTAAAAATCAGTCCATAATATACGTTTAAAGTTAGTTCATAGTATATGGTAATATTATTAGATCAATTACCATTGTGTTATCCCTTTCTTCTGCAAATATTCAGAAGTCAAGTGGCCTTGATTAAGTGGGTAACAGATGTTGGAAAAAGGAATAGATTTGTGATTAACATTTTGAAATCAGATTCAGGTGGTGCAATGAGAAAACCAAGTCCGACTCTAGGATGTGAAAGGAGTGGACGATAAAAAGTAGACAATAGGTCTCAAAACGTTTGTCTGGATGCGAAGGTTAGGGGGACGGGTACCAAAAAATATCAATGTCCACTCTGATTGAAGGGTAAGAAGTTGTCTAGCGATGATGACTGGATGTTAGAAGTTGTATACGGCGTGCATAATCACTCGG
>JAOXJP010141557.1:0-13339 GCA_025762735.1 Platanus orientalis | reverse complement strand
AAAGTGAAATGATACTTCCCCTCTGTCTTGTCTCACGACGTCGCACAAAGAGAGTCGGCGCAGGTGATATTCCCCCGTTAAATTGAGTAATTTGCAAACTAAAGAATTGGGAAAGTGTGCTCAGCTCGATCATATATTGTTGGTTTATTTGGATATCTAGAAATTGTTTTATCTTTTAAAATATGTTTGTAAATACTTATCCAAAAAATAATAATATGTCTCTAAACCTTCTTAAAAGTTTTTTATTTATGTAGCAGTTAGTGGATAGATGTGCAAACTTTAGAGATCCAAGGGAAGCAAGCTTCGAATGCCTAGAACAGCAATCAAGCATCATTAGATGGTTGCCATGCAGCATGGACGGTCAAAAGATAGATTGTGATGGAGCAATTTTTTGTTCTTTGGAAAAAGCTGGTGTAGGCATAGTGATTAGGGACAAAAGGGGTAATCTAGGGCCTGTTTGGCAACCATTCTTCTGATTCAGCTAATGGATTCTAGTGATTTGTATTTTTTGGAATTATTCAGAAAATAGATGGCGTTTGGATATGTTCAATCAAGAATCCATTTTTTTAATATTTTGGAACAAAAATGCTTTCTATTTTTAAAAGCATTTTTGTACCATTGTACCTTTGTACCTATCGTTTTGTATTATTCAGAAAATTACCATTGTACCTTTCTTTAACACAAGGCTGCTTTTGGTTGCCTATTGTAGGGGTGGCAATTCGTGTTGGCGGGTGGGGCTCGTGTCATGTCCAGATACAGCAAGGTTTTTCTACACTCGGCGTAGGCAAACGCCTAGGTCAAAGGGTGGCTACATCAGCATCAGAAGTGATTTACACATGCCTACAAAAAGTGAAAATCACTTTTGGCGCCGAAAAGTGATTTACACTTTTTGGAGGCAGCATATCACTTTTCAGCAATGATGTACCCGTCCTGTGACGGGGGGCGGTGGTTAGCGTTAGTTAAAAGGAGTGGATCCAATCCTCTTTGATTTATTAATCATGTCAAGTGGGTCGGCTTGCTTTGACCCAAAACATGTTTACAGTCAACCTTGATTCACTTATTTCGTGTTGGGTTCGTGTCAAGATTGCGGGTTATGTGATAATTCATGTTGACGGGTTTGTGTCATCTCATATTTCGTGTCGTGTCAAACATTGCCACCCCTACCTATTGATATGATCCTTTGGCATTTTGGTTTGCCATAGCATTTGAGTGCAGGCGTGGAGCCCATTCAATAGTGGGTCCCAATTTTTCATGTACACATGTCCATCACTGAGCCCAGGATTATTAGATTACCCACTAATTTTTACTTTTCTTGCTACCTGTCTGATATTTAGACCTCTGTCCAGGATTTTCGGGATGGTGTCCAGGACACTATAAGGCTTCAAATGGAATAAAATGGGTGGGACTTTGATAAAATATTTTGTTACACGTACGGAACATCTGTTCAGCAATAAGATCAGAAGGTTCAGATTCTCCTGTCATAAGCTGTTGAGTTCTTCTTCATGAAAAGGGGCCCAAACAATTGAGCGATTTCTATCACTGCAGGCCTATTAGTCAGGCCCAACATACCCTCAAAGTAAGAGCACGAGGCCCAACCAGTAACGTGCTTTTAATCTATTGGAAAGTTACAAAGTTGATTGACCTCAAGTATTAAGAAGTATCTGCCACACATCATGACTTGAATGTTGACCTTAACACATGAATTGGTGGAGCTCTAGAACGTAAAGATTGCTTGAAAGATGTAGGTGCCCTCATCAACAAACGAGGATCCAAGCTCATTCACCCTATCGCTACACAAGCCCGGATTTTGTGTGCAGAAAAAGAGGTGTGCAAGTTGTGTGCATGGACAGGGGGCTGATGCATCAGTACCAAAAAATGATTTACACTTTTTGGGGGTGCGCTTATCACTTTTCAGCGCTGATGTGTCCACCCCTTGGTCCATGCACACAACTTGTGCACCTTTTTATGCACATGAATTTCAGGGGGTCCTTACTATTATATCATCTTAAAAATCTGCTTGCAAATGAAGGATGCGTGGATTTTAATAAGCCTAAAAATAGAACCATAAACAAGGGCACATGATGAAACCAGCATTACAATGCGTGTCATGATAACTCTCACTCAATAAGAACAAATAACTACTTACACGAAGCAGGCTAGACTATACCACTACACACCTCATGACAAGCATCTACCACAACATAAAAAATTGGTTGTAATAACGAAAAGGAGTAGAAGGTAGAAGGAACCACTCATACAATGTGAGGAAGAGGTTACAACTGTTGTAACTGACTAAATCAATATAAATAGGTCAGAAGAAGAAAAAAAAATGATTCTCAACATCAACATCAATTTTTATTTTTATCTAGGAGTAGGAGTAGACCTATCTTAGGAGTAGAAGTAGTGTAACTTAGTCTATAATCCGGTTCGAAGAATAGTGAACTTGGTTCATTCTTTGTTTTTGTAATCATCTCTATTGACATCGAGTGGAGTGACTCCTCCCCTCGGAACAAGCGAGACATTTTAGGAAAAGTCATCTTTGTTGAAGCATGTACCAAACCTGGCCAGGTGCCCCGGGGTACTTACACCCAGAACAACATGAGGAAATAAAAAAAAAATTCCATCAACACCGAGATTGGCAACCATAGTGAGAGAACACTTCAAGGGAAAGGAAAATCCAACACCTCGGAGAAAGGGAGTGATCCCTTTAATGGAAGATTGTGGCTCAGGAAGTCCCCAGGTTCCAATGATGGACTTGACACGTTTGATAGACTGGTTGAAGTGATGCTTACAACCTTCTCGATAATGGTTATGCGTGGTCCAATCAAGAATAAGCTAGAGCAAGATGTGAAGAGATGATTTGAAGAAAGAAAAATTAACTACCACATGCCAGAGTCTCCTACTAGACTTGGGGGGTAAAGTTGGATGCAATTTCCTTCAGAAGATCAGTGAGTTGACATCCCACTATGTGCCCCGTTTGAAGCAATCCCACAAAAGACAACTAGCCTAAAAGATAATGTTTCAATAGGCCAAAATTGACTCAATCGAGCATTGAGGATGCCTCCTGAAGGAAGGGATGAGAAACCTCAAACCCTTAAAGGATGCATGAAAAGTTTCTTGTTGAGTGACAAATACACATGTAACACGAGTTATTCTCGAAAGGAGACTTAAGTGTTTGAAAGTGTGAGTTATATGTCTTAAGAGAATCCCTCAAGACAGAACAAGTTTATCATACAAACGTGTGAAAATGTGGGGCCAATGTACCCACACTCATTGTATGAGAAAAATCTATCATCTTAGAGACACGTAGGAAAGGAACTCGAGTTTCCAAGCCAATCGGATGATAGTCGAACCACATAGTCGATTTGTGGATGAGGAGCAAGGAACGAGACAAAAATGTAACTGCATGAGGTTTGTGCTAACCAAACCTTGCGACAAAAGGATAAAGGACCCTATATCAACCTAGAGGATGAGGAAGGGCAGCCCCTTGGAAACCCTGATAAAGCTAAAGTCGACGTTGGCCCTCACCATTCCAAGGAGGAACCAGTCAAGTCTACTGGCCAATTGATACCCCTCAAGGGTAAAAAGAAAAACAAAGCCCTTGATGGATCAATCAAGATGGGGTCAATGGTGTTAATGAATGTGTCAGACGAGAAGTCGACAACACTAACAAAAGTGATAAAAAATAATCAACAACGCCAATAAAGGTGCCAAATGTGGAAGATGGCAAATTAGCATGTCAAATAATGAGACAATCAAAAGGATTTGAGTCTATCCACATTTTAATACAAATGGACATCAACACAGTCACAATAAGCAAAGTGACCAATAAAAGATGTCGAGCAATGGTCAAACGTAAAAGTAGTTTGATGACCCAAAGAGGATGGATCATTACAATCTCAAAGTAAATGAGAATCAACACAATTGCATTTAACTTAGTGTGAAAGGATTGAATAGATAGGCCTCAAGATTACAGAGATCATCATCACGACTCAGAAGACATGAGAATCAAACACTGATACAACCGGGTGCTCGACCAAGATATCAAGGTCTAAAAATGCTTTCACATCAAATGATTCAAAGGTACTCGACGGCTTAGCAGTCAACATGATTAAAAGAAGCCAAGGCATCAACCATCGACTAAGAACGAGTTCATCTCCTAGAGGTGATATTGATCCAAGAGAGCTCGAGAATGAAAAAAGTCGAAAGACCAAAGGAGAAAAGAAAAGTCTAGACTTTTGGCCAGAAAATATGATCTTAATGAGCATGGTCTTGACTAAGGAAGGGCTAAAAAATGAAAAGCTTTAGGATAATAAAGGATTATCTCTTAAAGGGTCCACTGCAACAGGATTTGGCACTAGCAATATAGTGCTTTGGGGCATAAAATGGTTAGTCAAGATAGTATAAGTTGTGTTAAGGGTCAGATTTCGGGAAGAAACAAACCCAGTAATGCACCTTAGGGAGCAATAACACTTATAGGGGTAAAAAATTTTAGTAGGAAAGAACTGCCATTCACATGGGTAAGGCCTTCTCAAAACAGTGAACATTGATGAAGGCATTCATCAATTCCAAAATGATCATTTGAAGTGCCCTAGATCCCCATATCAGGAAAAAGGAGAATTCGAGAACAAAAATATCCGAGAACTAATAATGTGAGCCAAATATTGTGGTTTGTGCAAGGGAAAAGAATGTGCAACAATAAAAAAAAGTCTAAACATAACTATTTATAATGAAAAAGAAAAGAAGTCATGGGAAAAAATGTCCAAAAAAAAAATTTCCATTATATATATATATATATATATAAATTACAAAGACTCTTTTCAAGATAAATAATGTCCTTCAAAACAATATGATGTAAATTCAAAGGTTTACATCAAGACCATACATCGGTTTTTGAAACATCAAATGGCTTAAACATGGTCAGAATAGGGCACCGAGGTTGGTGGTTGACAAAGGTTGAGCATAAGGTTTAGCAGAAACTGTTCAACCCATATGACGTCAAGGTCCTAGGAGAACTGGATGAGATATGTGCAATTCTCTCAAGGTCACCTCAGGAGTTACCCAGAGTGATGGTTCTAAACTGAAGGAGCAAAGGATGGGCTAAAGTCAATGTACATCTCCACATTTATTCTCCCATCCCAGATCATTAAAGGTATAGAAGAGCAAGTTACGTGTAGAGGGGGACTCCATCTCCAAAGTTGTGGATGGTGTCATCTCCCAAGCAGTAAAGCAGTCTTCTGGGATCTAAGAAGTACTTTAGGGTCTCCTAGCAAAACCATGTGATCCTTTAGCTCCTTGAAATAAGAAAACCCAAGATGAAATGACCATCCTTCAGTTGTGGGATTGTGGGTTGAGCAAGAGACATGGCATGAGAAGTTAACATCAAACATTCTCATGAGCAAACAAATCTAGGTATCAAATATAGGCTAGGAAAGGGAGTTATCCCATCTAATAAAGTTTGAAACCACTTCATAGTAGCAAGGCCTGACGACGTGGTTGCAAAGAAGGTAAGATGCTGTCATGTCGAAGATAGATGGGCAGAAATTGATGCACACAGTTGGTATTTATAGACCCACTGAGGAAAGGGTTAACAAAAGGAAATAAAGATGGTTCGATTTCCCACGTAGAAGTCATTGTTCATTCCATTCGAGATCATCGAAAGTTAGGCAAATCTTGAAAGTAGCTGGTATTAAAGAATATTTCATCCTAGAAGCGGTGTCATTTGAGATTACCTAGTCAAATCAGTTACACCATCGAGTGCAGACCACAAAGAATAATCAATGTGGTCTAGTTGGATGAACCTAGAGCATCTAGTTAAGATTATAAAAATGTCACACGCATCTAGTTAAGAACTAAAATAGCTAGACGCGCGTTAGGGGCATTTGATGACACCATCTTAAAAGTCTGCTCATAGATGAAGAATGTGTGGATTTTAATGAGCCTAGAAATGAAACCATAAACAAGGATACGTGACAAAACTAGCAGTATGACATGTATCATGATAACCATCACACTACAAGGATAGTTAACTACTTACACAAAGAAGGCCAGACTAGACCACTACACACCCTACGACAAGCATCCACCATGACATGGAAAAGTGGCTGTAGCAATGAAGATGAGTGAAAAGTGGAAGAAACCACCCATGCAATGTGAGGAAGAAGTTATAACTGTTGTAACTGGATGGATCGAAATAAATAGGCTATAAGAAGAAGAAGAAATGATCATCAACATCAACATCAAATTTTATTTCTATCTTGGAGTAGGAGTAGGTCTATTTTAGGAGGAGTAACATAACTTAGTCTGTAATTTAGTTTGAAGAAGGGTAAACTTGGTTCATTTCCGGTTTCTATAATCATCTTGGTTGACATCGAGTAGAGTGATTCCTTTTAAGGAGGTTTACAATCTCTCGAAATAAGAGAAACGTTTGTATTATGCTATCATTCATTTGCATTAACAAAGTTTGATCTCTTTTATGTTCTTTCCCTTTGAGGTCTCAAGAAAAGTTTTCTTTGTTAAAGCAAATATCAAACTTGGCCCAATGCCCCAGGGTACTTACACCCAGGATAATGTGAGGAAATATAATTTTTTCCCACCAATAGCTACACAAATTTAATGTTAATACGAGCATAAAGGATTGTGTCTACTTGCCTGCCTTAAAGAATGCTAACCTCCGTTGAGAGTCAGGGGGCAAACACATTAGCACCGAAAAAGTGATAAGTGCCCCCCAAAAAGTGTAAATCACTTTTCAACGCTGATGTGTCCACCCCCTAACGCCCAGCAGAGGTTAGTGTTTTTAAGGGAAGCGGATACAATCCTTTCCTCTAATACAAGATATCCTATTTATCGCAAGATAGGACAAGCATCTATACTCTCTTTTAATGGAGAAACAAATGAAACTGTGCAAAAGATATTTTGAAATTGGTATGTGGGCGTGTTAGTGTCATGTGGGCATGGGATCTAAACTTTCCTACAACTCCAAGAGTCAAAGAAAACCATATGATAACCAAAAAAGAATACGTTTCAATCATTTGTTTAGTCATCAAAATAATTTAAACAATTTGGAAAGGAGAGGGTTCTTCCTTCCAAATGAACTCTTTTGACCTTATAAAAATTAGGTCTTTACCACAATTCATTCCAAGACAACAATAAAGAAATGAATGAGTGCAAGTACATGAGCATTAACAAATTAACCACTTACAAAGCCTTGAAATTAGACTAAAATTTGATGATGAGTTGCAAAAGATTTGTTAATGACAAGTTATAGACCAAAGCTTCCAACAGCTAATTGAAACTTATATACTAAGATCTTGTGAACTCATTAATGATAATTATAGGCCAGGATTTATAGAATTTGACTAGAATTTGTATGCCAAATTGCTAAGTGCTTGTTGATGACAAATTACAACCATGATTCTAGTACAAGAAGAAATAACAAAATGAAAATGAAATAAATCGAATGAGGATAGACTGATTAATTGATTATTGATAATTGAGTGGATATTGATCGAGAGATGTCTCTCCCCTATCTTTGATCCCCTATTTATAAACTTCTTTTATCAGTTATGGGCACCTTCTCCATGATTGCATGTTTATGGAGAAGTAGCATTTTTTTTGTAATTTTTTCAAAGTTGAGTCTGCAACTCTATTGTGTGGTGACTTCCATACTTCTACGCTGACAAACTTCCTTTATTTGCTCAATTGTGGCCTTCTTCTAGAAGAACTTGATTTTCCCATGTTTCTAAATTTGAATTTCACTAGTCCTCTCTCTTCCCTAGCGATGTCATACCTATTTCCACTGCCGAAATATCTCTTTCGGGGTCCATTGGCCACATCAACATTCCTCCATGTCGGATTTTCCCTTTTTGGCAGAAACAATATGTCCTATGAAACACGGTTTATTCTTTAATGGGAAATCGACCACATTTTTTATTATATGATATGAAACAGAAGATGCCATAAATAAACCAAGAGGAGAGTTTATGAACTTTATTTAGCATAAACCAAGAGGACGCCACAACGTCTTGAGCAATTTAGCATCATAAACTCTCCTCTTGGTTTAGTGAAACAAGCCTCCAATGAATATGTTGCTATGAGTGAATCAAGCAAGTTGCTCAGTAATGAACATTTAGGTTACAAGGACTTGTCCTAGACTTCCACCATGACTCACCATACCCCTTCAAAATCCAATAAATGAAGACCTATCCTAGAAGTTGTGTCTTATCTTTTTTTCCCTATTCAATGTGAAAACTAGAAATGCTAGAGAATATGTTTATTGGTTCATAGGAATTATCAGACCGTATGATAGCGACTCAAAGTAGAGATTTATTGATTTCTCCTAGTCCTTCACTGATAGGTCTTATACTTGGTATAACAATCTTCACTTAGAGTCTATGGGTAGATGGGAAGAGTTGATGTTCATGTCTTGTTCAGTGTGTTTTTTTTATGCCCAAGAAATGATTAAAATGATCAGCCCTAGTTGTACTCACTAGCATATGCACAAGGGCCTGAAATAAGTTTTTATTTAGTTCACCAACCTTGTAATGGCTTACCATGGCAATGTCTTCAAGGCAAAGTTGGCATTTTTTATGGTTGAACAAAATTCATTAGTTCTCTACCATGAAAGTGTAAGAAAGGTAGATTAAACCCTTCATTCCCAAGCAAGCAAACAAAGAACCACAATTTTGAGGAAAAGGCTGAGTACCCCTTTTCCTTCATCAGTTTGCCTTAGTGCCCCTTCATATATCTTTTTTGTTCTAATTTCTCTTCCTCACTATCTTTCCTATATCATTCTTCTCCCTTTTCCTCTTCTTCTCATTCTCCCCCTTGTCTTTTTCACCACCTTTCCCCCTATCCTAAAACCCTTTACATCCTCCTCTTCTTCCTCATCATCCCTCTTCTACTCTCTTCAACTTTATTTCCATTCCCTTGGTCAATAGTTACTAACTTTTCATTGTCATTTCTTTCACCTACTAAAATTTAATTCACGAATATGGTATACTAAACTCACTAAGATTACCCTTTTTTCTATGCACCTGATGCTTACACATTTCACTTAGATTACCATATTTTCTAGGCACTTGATGTTCACATATTTCAAAGGTTTAGACCAAAGAGCTTACATGATATATGAATTTTCCCTTATCCGGAAAATGCACCATGGTAATATGCTCAATTCTAGCATAAGTAGGCATTGACACTAATCGATGGTGTATACCTTGAAAGCATAGGAGTTGTGATTTTTTTCCCTAGAGATAAACCATAGTTCTTGATCAATCTCAAAATGTATTATGAAACACTAAGGGTTTACTACTTCATTTTAAGGCTTTATCCGGTCATTAAATACTAAACAAAATGGGGTGACCAACTTAGGGAGTAACCACACTTGTTCAAAAGTGTTTTTCAGTCATCAACCAATAATCTACTGAACATGTTATTTGTCATCACGACATATGGCTGAACTTAGAATTTTCCACATTGGTCTAGATAGTCCACCAAGTGTTTGTTGTAAATAGACCACTTGTACAATAAATGTAGCTAATAATTATTATTATGTTTTTAAAAATTCAACAATCCCCCATTTGATGACTCCATTACCACATTGTTCAATGAAAAATGACTCATAGGATATGACGTGTAATTCTTAGATCTCTCGCATAAAATCATGTAAAAGGTTGGAACATGTGCATTGGTCTCCACCATGAAGTAGCCGTTAGAGATAGGAAAACATCCAAATGGTAGTAGACAACACTAAGGAATGGTGACACTAATGGAAGAGTGGCATCATTGATAAATCTAAAAGCCATTGACATAAGACCTTCTCATGAGGAATACCTCAAAAAAAAAAAAATCCATCTGACATGACTGAGTCATAATAGCATCTAATCCAAATTGAGAATTCAGATTCCTTTTATATGACTCACCATGTCACCACTGGATTGATGGGCAACCTGAGGTTCTTCGAGGGTGCATAATCTTTTATATGAGTTTGTCTAATCCTCTTATCCTTCTTGTTATGATGGATATCATAGAGACTTTACTTGATAAAGATAGACAGATTAAATAGTATAATGACATCATCAAGTGATGAGATTAATTCCCTATGAATTATAGGTTAACAACATCGACATTATGGTGTTTTAGTGAAGGACCAAATGTGGGGCCCTAATGTTTCCTTTGTCATCTCAAATTTTCCTAACAACTTTGGCATTATAGATTCTCATTCTCCTCAATTTCTTTGCATACTAATTAGTCACTAGCATTACATGTGCTCAACCCATAGTGAAATTTTAAATTGATTTGCTATCATGAAGGTCTTCGTTCTCCATGTGATCATCACTGTGCGCATGTGTGTATGTAATATCCAAAAATAATAAGACTTATTATCTTTTCAGTTTTGTTTATTTCATTTTACTCTAAACCACATTAGAGTCCTTTTATTAGCTTATTTATCCAAGTGACAAGACTTTTAGAAACCATAATATTATTCATATGAAACATAAAGATTTGTTGAGTGAGAACATTCCATCTTAACCCTTGCTCCATTTACTACCTAAAATCAATAGCTAGAAAATTGACAAATCACCAATAATCTCATTCCCTAAGAACAATGCAAGATCCATGTGGATGGGAACCAATTTGACCAAGGCATGAGACCATCCAATACCATCCCATCTAGCATGATCTTCATCATTGATGAAGTCCAATAAACCTAATTATGGATCTTTAGTATGTTGAAAGACTTAAGTGGTCAATCATTTGCACTAGTGCTCTACCAATCCCCACCAATAAAAAATGTGGCATACTGTCAACAATATCTTGAATGATTTGGCATCCCAAACTCTCCTTCTACTTTAGTGCTTTAAGCCTCTAAAACTAATTTCACTATGAATGAAGCGTGCAAGTTGCTTGTGAAAAAACATGTTAAGATGCGTGAAACAACCCTGAATTTTCATCACAACCACTATACCCCATTGAAATCCAAACAAAACCATATCTAAAATTTTATATTTTGTCTATTTTTTCTATTCCCACATGAGTTAATAAAGGATCTTAGAGCTCATGTTGGCGACATAGAGATTAGATTAAGAGAATTCCCTAAGTCCCTTAGTGATAGGGCCTACACCTAGTACAATAACTTACATCCATAATTTATATAGTTTGGAAGAGATAGCATCCCTATTATTCCGGAGAAGATTAGGTACAAATGAAATTCGTATTGTTGCATCTGAATGGCACAAGGGGGTGGACACGTCAGCAATGAAAAGTGATAAGTGCCCCCCAAAAAGTGTAAGTCACTTTTCGGCACTAATGCATCAACCCCTTGGTGTTGTTCGAACACATCAGTACGAACTTTGTTCATACATAATCCCAACCTATTCTTCACATATATAAAGTTATTCCATGCCTTTAATACAATTACAATGATTGACCTCAATCGTACCTCCCAACTAGTAGCCAAGTAACTTAAGGACTTTTTCATTAGGTTCGCTGACCTTATGATGGGTTACCATGACAATATCTCCAAGGTGAGTTAGTATAGTTTTGTGTGAAGGGAATAGGTGTTCTTTGAGATTACATACACATCACCTATTTCTCCACTTTAGAAAATAAAGCAATGTAGATTGACATCGTTCATTTTTCAACTTGGTGTCTTGGAAAAAATATTATCAAATATGCCATAGTTGTATCCATTGGAAACCCAAAGAAGATTAGCATAAGAGAATCTATCCAGAAGGAAGCTGATCATCCCAAATATCAACAAATGTGTTCCTTCAAAATTCTCATTTTTTATCCATGATATCATCAAAATACCAACCAATGGTTTCAAGATGAAGTAGTGAAGTTGACAAATGTCAAAAAACTCTCTACTTATAAGTTGATTATGTCCAATCCTAGGTATGCAACTCCCTACTTTGTTTTCCCTTGAAACAGTGTTGAGTTGCAGGATCAAGTGAATCCATGAAAGATTGTTGCGAGTAGAAACCACTGGATAATAAGAGGTATATTGAGATCAACTTGTCACGCCCCGAAACCTAGACCATTTGGCTCTAGCTTTCTGAGTGGACACCGTAACAAGCGTCAAACACTTGTTAAGCGTAATATTTTTTTTCTTTTTTTATTTCTCTATTTGATCTCATTCATATGCAACGGAATCTCTACTTTTTCATCTATTTACCACACTATCACAGCGAAGTAAATATCTTGTATAATCATCTACCAATTAATTAATAATCTAGAATTAACTGTCTCATTTCATCAATCACTTTATGTGTCAAATCTCTAATCCAAATGATAACTAAAGGTATAAATGAATCCATAATCTATATAACTAAACTTATTACAAGTCCATTAATTTCAAATAAAATTATAAAATGCTAATAATATCTCCATGAATTCATCAGTCTAATTGTTCTCCCAAATTGGTCCATAATCATCTAGCACCTACTCTTCTCGTTCCTCATCTGTGGTGGTGTCAAATTGGGTAAGTTTAACAAACTTAGGAAGTAAACAAGTAAACTAAACAGTAGGAACATGGGTCAAGTCAAGCACAAGTATTTGTATAGAAAATAATCAGAACAGTTTCGTATACCTTTTCTTGTCACTTTCCTGCAAAACCTTTCGGTACATTTAAAACAGTTTAAAGAGTACAGTTCTATATCAAAGTTTTCCAATTCTATAACAGTTTTATATCTTTTAAAACAATTCACTACAATCTTATATAGTTCAAAAACAATCTTATACAATTCAGTGAAAGTAGTACAATATAATTATTAATATAGTCCAGTACAATACAATAATAGTCCGGTTCATTTTAGGCTTGTACTATTGAGGCAAAAAATAGTACAATACAATCATCATATAGCCCTGAAGCGGGCAACCACTTATCTTACTCATAGTGGATTAAAGGGATCAATTCGGTACAATCATCGTATAGCCCCGAAGTGGGCAACCACTTGTATTCCCCTTAGTGGATGAAAAGATCGATTCAGTACAGTTCACACTTACTTAAACTCGGTGAGAGCACTCAATTAATTTCACCCTTGATAGTCAGGTGACCTCTTTACATATTCTTTTAAGAAAATAAGATTTTTTTATAACAGTCTATTAACATTCTGTTTTAGCAAAACAGTCCAATCTTTATTCTTATCAATTTCATAAGGTTCTCATTATTTTTAAATTGTATTAAAACAATTCAATATTCATTCTATATCACCATTAAAACGTTTTTGTAAACTAATAAATAACTTTTCATATTAAAACAATGTTAATTTATTTCATAGCAATACAAATAAAGAGATAGTCATTAATAGTCTAATAGTCTATTAACACTTTGTTT
>JAOXJP010141546.1:0-13339 GCA_025762735.1 Platanus orientalis | reverse complement strand
GTATATGTATAGCGTTCTTGCTTTGTATCTTGCTGAAAAGTTGTATTGAATATCAAAACACTTGTGTTGGAACACTTTTACAAAATGGTGTCACTGAAAGATAAAATAGATACTACCTTGAGGTTTCTCGGGCCCTTCTCTTTAGGCATGAATGTTCCAAATACCATTTGGTTTGAAGTAGTGTTAACTACCTCATACTTCGAACTATATTCCTTTGAAAGTGCTACACTTCAAAACACCGTTTAAATTCTTTGTCCTAATCATTTATCTCTCTGTTATCCTTCAAGAGGTCTTTGGGTGTGTGCTACAATTCTATTTAATGTCCCAGTTTTAGGCTAGTTAGATCCAAAATACATAAGCGTATCTTTACATAAGGGCTATAAATACTATTATTCAGCTACTAAATGAAAGTAGTTTTTGATGAATGCTACTTTCTTTGAATCTATTTCATTTTCCTCCATAACAGGACCTCTTTATAAGGGAAGAGTAGAGATAAAGAGAAATTTGTTGTGGTTTCTCTTCCAGTGTCAGTTCTTCTATTTATATTTGACTTTACTGCTACTACCTTACAAGAAGATGCCGTTACAAAAGGAATATGTGGAGAAAGAAAAGTACTGTTAACGGTATAGCATGCTGATATGTTCCCTGAGATCTAGTTAATGATATTTACCATCCTTCTTCTATTCTAGTTTTTTTTTTTTTGGCTGTATGCAAAGGAAACCATGCATGTATACAACGTCCTATTATAATCTTGTTCCTATCACTCATTATCTCCATTCTACTGTGTTTGCAGTCTCTGTCATGGTTCTGTCCCTTTAATTTATTCGGATGTCTTGCTTAACCCAAGTGGAAGGAAGCAATGTGCATGGAGATGAGGTCCTTGACTAAAAAGTGGTATGTGGGAACTTGTAACTATGCCTAGAGGAAATAACCAGTGGGGCGCAAGTACATATTTACAGTAAATTACAAAATTGATGGATCAATAGAGGATATAAGGAGAGACTTGTGGGCAAGGGGTTCACTTAACCTTACTGGATTAATTATCAGGAAGCCATTGTATCAGTTGCAAAGATGAACTTCAGATGGGTGCTACTGTTTCTCGTGGCTAACTTCTCATGGACACTCCATTAGGTGGATGTGAAGAATACAGTCATTCATGTAGATTTGCAGGAGGCGCTATACATGATGATTCCTCTAGGTTTTCTGTTTCCTGCCAGTGTGGGGAATGCATATAAGCGAAAAAAGCATTGTATGGGTTGAACATTCTTCTAAAGCCTAGTCTGAAAGGTTTAGTAGAGAATTGATGAAGATTGGATACAAGCAAAGTCTGAAAGAGCATATATTGTTTGTTAACCAATGTAAGAAAGAGCTTTATTGTGTATTTTATTTTGATGGTACAATAGTCAGAGGAAATAATTCAGAAAAACTGTGACAACTGAAGAAGTGTTTGTGGAGGGAGTTTGAGATGAAAGACTTTAGTCTGCTGAAATATTTTCTTAGAAACAAGGTATTTCATTGAAATTCACCCTTCATTTTCTAAAAGAGACTGGAAATTCTGGGGCAAAGCTAGTTGATAGACTCATTGGTTAAAATTACCAACTTGATGATGAAGATGTGAATCATCTTATTGATGCTGGGTGGTTCAAGAAACTGGTTTGGCATATAATATGTACATCTGAACATTGCATCTGTCATTAGTGTTATCAGTCATTTCATACACTGGCATAAAATGCCACATACAGAGGCAGAGTGTAGGATTCTTACATATCTTAAAGTCATCATCTAGTACAGGTTTATTTCTACCAAAGATGGACATTTACAAATGCAG
Source organism: Platanus orientalis (assembly GCA_025762735.1). Classification (NCBI taxonomy): domain Eukaryota; kingdom Viridiplantae; phylum Streptophyta; class Magnoliopsida; order Proteales; family Platanaceae; genus Platanus; species Platanus orientalis. Next base: position 11,511 of record JAOXJP010141546.1, on the reverse strand, counting down.
ATTGGGCAGGTTTTGTTATTCATCGTAGGTTCACTACCATTTACTGTACTTTTGTTGGAGAAAATCTTGTAACTTTGGAGTAGAAAACTGTCTGTAGTTGCAAGATTTAGTACATAAATTGAGTTTAGATCTATGGTACAATGGAGTGTGTGAATTTCTGTGATTGAAAATACTGCTATATGAGTTGGATGTTCATGTTCAAGGACCAATGATTCTGTATTGTGACGGGATTGCTCGTAATGTGGTTTTGCATTACTAGGCGAAGCATATTGAAGTGGATCATCACTTTATCAAAGAAAAAGGCTTGGTCAGATTTGTATGCCTTATATCATGACAGAAGAATAAGTTACCGATGTTTTAACTAAGGGAGCTAGTAAAGTCCTGCTTGATATCTTAAGCAAGCTAGGCTTGATAGGCATTTATGCACCAGCTTGAGGGGGAGTGTTGCTGGGGCAGATATGTCTTTATTATTAATAATAAATTACTTTCAAAATAAGTGTTTGTTAACAGGGGTATTTAATATTTATGTCACCTATTTTTTTTTCATTATATATTATGATTTTTGGGACCACATTAGTTAAAATATTAATGTAGGATCATATGCTGCCAAGAAATTAAAATTGGATGACCATGGGTAGTCCACACAATTTGGACTAAGTAGATAAGGATTTTTGTTAATTTGTAATAAAGTCTTCTTATGGCCAGGAGTCTTTTTATAATTTCTATAGTTTTAGGGGTCTTGATGTAAAAGAAAAAAAATATGTTTAGTGTAGGAAATGGGTCACACTATATGGATTTTAGGCACTTTTATTGGGTTGTTAAAACAACCTAGAATGGGGCCCACAAATGCCAAATCGTGTGAGCATTTTTAGGGAGAAAATCTTATTGATTTTCAAGATCTTTGGGGCCCACATGTGAGCTGTGCAATACCTACAAGATTTCCAAGATTTTGGGGATCTTTGTAGGGCCCAAAGTATCTTGCTTGTCAAGTAAGTAAAGTCCCTTTAGTTAGTATTTTAATTTAGTAGGATTCTCTTATTTTTTTATGGAAAGTCTAGGAATTAATGTCTTAGATTGTAGAGATTTTATCTTTATTTTTATTTCATTGCAAGTCTATTTAAAGAGGCACCCACATATAGATAAATCAGTTGTAGATGAATATTTGAAATAGAAGACACGTGTTTTTTTTTCTCTCTCAACCCCTAACATGAGGTGAACGTTATACCCTCTTTCTCTCTCTTTTTCTCTTTTCTTCCATTTCTTCTTTATTTCCTGTTTTCTTGGGTTCTTTCTTTAATTTCTACCTTCTTTTAATTTAATTTTACTATTTTCTTTGTCTTCTTTCTCACTCTTTTCTTGGTTCTTGATTTCATCTTTCTTCTGGTTCTCTTGATTTCTATAGGACTTTTGTAGCTTATCCTTAATTGTCATGGGATCCTTTTTAAAAGGTATCCTACATCACTTATTTTGCCCTTCTTAAAGCTTATTCTTCTTTCTTTCTCCTGTTCTTATCGTGCTACTTCTTTATTATTTTTATCGTGATTAAATACCTATATTGCTTCTCAAAATGATTATTTTCTGTTTACTTGATTAAAATTATATGGTGTGTTTTTTTGGGTTTGGGGTTAAGGGTTTAGGGATAAGATGGAACCAAACATGTGCGTTGGTACATGTTTTCAGTGTGTGGATGGGTCCAGGTGTTAGAATTTTTGTTCGTCAAATGTTAGGATACTAGTGCATGGATCTATAGTCAATTTCCTGATATAATGTTTTCACTTTTATATTTAAAGCATTATTTTAATCTTAAATATTTGGGATCACTGCAGAGCCATATCTGACAAAGACTTTGTGTCCATACCCTTCTCATTTTATGTTGACACAGGTACTGTTGGGTGGGAGGGGGTGTTTGTAGGGTTGGGGTAACTTAGGGTGCCATAAAATTTGAGATGTTCATCGTTGCTACATGATAATATATCCAGGACCAAAATGACCAAAGAAGATAGACAAATAAAACCTTGCCATGTGCAATAGAAATTTACAACAAGAGGATAGCCAAATAAAAGATTGATTCCTCACAATAGTCCAAGGTTGAGGGTTATAAGCTGCAGACAGGAACCTTCTATCTGAATACCCCAAATAAATGAACTCTGCACTGGGAGTATAGTAGAACTGATGCAGGATAATCCGAAACCCTCAAGTAGCGATGAAAATAAGGGAAACAGAGAACAGAATATCATAAAAGGGTTTAGAAGAATTTAGAATAGAAAAAAAGAAGAATAGAGAGAGAAAGAAGCCAAAAGGGCAATTTTGGAATATCTGGGCAGAACCCACGAAATTACCAAAATACCCCTGGTCACTCGTCAGACAATTATGAAACTTCCCAGGTATTTTCTGACATGTTCAAGGGTGCTACAGTTCATTTTTCAGGTCAATCTGATATTATTTGATTAGTGTAGTTATATAAATATCAGTCCCACTTGAGCTTTAAACAAGAACACACCAAAACAGCAAGGAATCTTTTGATTCTAAGAGAGGAGGAGAGAAGGGAATCAAAAGGAGTTTGAAGGGATTTGTAGGGGATCAAAACCCTAGAAGAATAGAAAATAGAAGGCGACTCTGTAGGGGTGCGATTTTAACTTCTATAATAATCCCGAAATTCTCAGATTTAAAAGGTGAGGGATCCAAAACAGCATCAGGGAAACAACAGTATGAAATTAGGACCGAAAAGGTTATACCAGAATTTAATAACTATAAAGATAATTAATAAATTCCGTTAAACAAGAACATATATACCTGAGTAGGGTCCTGCTATTTCACCAATAGAAGATGCTGGAAATTCCACTCGTATGGCCTGATATATCCTTATGAGCTTGACAAAACAGTGGTCTGATTTCTGTAGGTCTTATATGATTTTCCAGAAAATAGAAAGGGAAACTAGAAGAAGAATAAGAAGTAGAAGAAGGACAGAATAAGATGGAGGAAGAAGGAGAAGATTGGCGAATAATAGAGAAGAGATATAGGAATGAGGGAGCTCACAGCTGCACCTCTATCAAAAGAGAAAATGGAGAGGAGAGCCACTAGGGACGTCAACCCTAGAGGGAGAAGAGAACATGGCCTACGGCCAACATTGGGAAACCACCCAAATATTCAACAAAATTCTTTATTCTTCACTGATTTTATTCATGGAGGAGGGTGCCTTTAAATAGGCTTACAATCTTAAAGAAATTAGAAAGTTTCTACAATTAGAAACTTATAAAATCCTAAACTTGCTCCCTAAGAGATACTAAATCCTAAACTTTCTAAAAATCACACTTTCCTAAATTTAAAAGCTACTAAAACCATAAAGGAAACACGGCAGTCGACGAGCTCTCTTTGTGGGCCCCATTCTGTTGAATTTGGTGGTCCACCACAGGAAAAAAGTGTAGCTGTCGACCGGGCTTAATTTACCTCATTTAACCTTCTCTTTTCAGCCTTATTTCACTCACATACCCTCAACTAAAATAAAAAAAATACTTGGCACTATTAGCCTTATTACATAGACATTCCAACCCCCCTAAATAACTCTAAACAACTCACATAACACACATGTTTTAAATATGTCCCTCTTATGTGGTACATAAGTCAAGCATTGTTGTCTGCATCAAGAACTTGGAAAAAAGTTTCCTTAGTGATTTTTCTCGCTCTGAGTGATTTGAAACTGATAACGAGGTAGTAGAAGTCATCCTTGTTGACAACAAAAAATTTAATATTCATATCAAACAGTTTTAAAGTAAATTGTATGCATGATTAAGAAGGTTGTATCAATGTCTTTTTATGTGTTAAAAAACTTGGGGTTAGGTGTGGATTCAATAGGTGAGGTTGCAGTCTGTTGCAACTGACTAGATTCTATTATCAAGTGCCAAGAAATATTAGCGAGGATGAAGAACATTCAACCTGTGAGATATATTTCTGGGTTTAGTAATTGTAGGATTAATTCATCTCTGAAAAGTACGGCTCGAGTCTTGAGGCCGACATATTCATTGGGCCGAAGATAGAATATATAGATCTTGTCTGTGGAGGTTCATTCTTAGTATCAAGGTAGTACTTAGGGGCTAGAGAAGACTTGGGAACTTTATTGTCAAACAGGAATAATAGAAGAACACTGAAACAAATATAATATACTTCTGAAGAAAATTACCAAATCATGTTAAGATGTCACTTGGTCATTTGGGACCAAAATAGTGAAGCAATGTTTTTTCCCTCCCTTTCTGATGGGTAATGTTGAAATTTTATTAGATAAAAATAGAAAGAAAGTACATAACAGAGGGCCGACAAAGGCCTTAAACTCAGACCATCAATCGTGAATAGCTGACCTTGTGTACATATATCCCTCCTGACACATTATTGGCAAGCTCATCCTCCACAGAATGAGTTCATCCTGTATCCAGTGGAACAAGTTTTTTTGTTTTTGAGGATGCCAGAGATAGAATTATCTCTAATGAGGTCTGAAAGGCTCCTGGGACCTCTGTAATCAGACTTGGCAACAAATCACCATATCCTTGAACAAGGTCTACCAGAAAGACACTGAAGCTCTGAAAATACTTGGGACCTTCTGTAAGTCAACCATCAAGTGGTTATTGTAGTAACATACCTATATTGCAAGACCAGCCCTCTTATACATAGTAATTTATTACTATTACATTCAATACAATTTACAAAACAAAGATACTTTACTCGTTATATCCCATACCCTCACTCCTAATCATTTTAATAACTATACTTCATGTTCTCGAAGTTTGTTCGACAAACTTTACAAAATCTATGAAGTATCTTTATTTTACTTCCATTTTTTTTAATAGTTTGAGTAGTTGGTGCCTTTTTATCTCAGTTTGTCTCTACTAGAGTACAATTCATTCTTACATCTTTCTTCCATATTTAAACATTTAATTTCAATAATTTGCAAAAATGAATAAGAAAAGAAATCTAGAATACAAAGTTATTATTACACTATTATGAATAATATAAATTTATGAACTTCCACGGAGAAACAAATAGCATAGAGTATGGAAAAGTCACCAAATGCTTGTGGCAACTAAAAGTTCGTCATATGAAAGTATATGTATTTGTCAGTAAAATTCTGTTGTGATGTGGTTAGGGTTTGCGAAGTGAAGAAGAGAAAAGAATAAGGAGTATATATGTATTGAGTGGAATACATATATACTCCTTACAGTTATGCCCTGCTACAAGAGCAAGACCAAATAACCCTTACATATACCGTATCCATATAATTGTATTTCTACACTTCCCCACAAGCTGGTATGTAGATATCATGCGTGCCAAGCTTGCCCACTATCTTAGTGAAGCTTGGACCATTTAGACAGTTAGACCTTTAATAAACAAACCGGGTAGTTGGTCTCTATCTTCACAAATCACAAAAAAGAAAGCATATCTGCTTCAATTGAAATTTTTCTTTGATGAAATTCCTATCAACTTCAATATATTTATTTTCATCATGTTAGACAAAATTATGAGCAATACTAATATTGTCACAATACAAACTCATGGGCCTTGGTGTAACAAAACCCAATTCTCTCAACATACCTTGTATTCACAAGATTTCACATATTTCATGAGTCATGGAGCGAAATTCAGCTTTTGTACTCTATTTTGCCACCACGAGTTACTTTTTGCTTCACCATGTGACAAGATTACCTCCAACAAAGGTGCAATAAATAGAGGTGGATCACCTATCTGTCATTGAATTTGCCTAATTTGCATTAGTAAAGGCCTCAAATCTTAGGTCACCCTACTTATATGGAAAACCTTTGTGTGGATTCTTCATGAAGTATCGAACAATATGGTATGCTGCATTAAGATGTGTAGTAGTGGGAGCATGCATAAACTGATTGACAACGCCAATTGCATGTGAGATATCATGTCTAGTCAATGAGAAATAGATTAACTTGCCTACTAGCCTTTGATATCTTCCTACGTCAATGATTCTATCACCCTCGTCTTCTTCTAATCAATGATTCTAATCAACGGATGTCTCATACAGCTTGCAGTCCAACATGCCAGTATCTTAAAAGATATCTAGGACATATTTTCTTTGTGATAGATATATACTCTTCTTGGATTGAGTAACTTTAATCCCAAGAAAGTAATGTAGAGGTCCTAGATCCTTAATCTCAAACGCCTTTCCCAGAAAGCTCTTCAGGTGGCTTACTTCACATTGATCATTCCTAGTGACTATAGTATCATCTACATACTCAATGAGAGCTGTCACTTTAACATCTTGATGCTTAACAAAGAGAGTTTGATCAGCTTGACACTATGTATCCATTCTCGAGCATAGTGCCCCATAATCTCTTAAATCATGTTGTAACAGATCGTGAGACCTTGCTCTTCTTTCCGTTCTAATACTAAGTGGAATACTGTGGTGATATGGTTAGGGTTCGTGAAATGAAGAAGAGGGGGAAGGAGTATATACGTCTTGAATGGAATACATATGGAGAGAAGTGTCCTCTCTTACATATTGCATTTTATTTGTATGTTGTGGCTCTATACAAGAATACATGGGAAAGACTACATAGTTACATGTATGTCCTACAAAAGTAAGGCCAAAATACTTTTACATATACCATATCCATATACATTTTATTCCTACATGATTTGTTCATGGGAAGAAAGGAAAACAGAAAAAATCTAGCAGATCCGTTATGAAGAATGCCATTGTATGATGCTTCCATTATAATTGTAAATATCAAGCAACCTGTTAGCTGTTCTCCAAGGACCCCCTTGGTTTTTCGGTTTCCATTCTTCCCATTAACTGGGCTTTTTGATGGTGAATATAGAATAGGTAATGTTTTGTTCTTGCACATACTTCCATGTGAACGTGCCTTTGGTCCCCAGAATCTGGTGAGCTAGCTTCCATCCTATGTTGCTTGTATCTTCATCATATTTGTCATTACTGAGTAATCTATTAATTGTTTGCCAAGGATTCCTTGGTTGTATTGGCTTTTGAAAGCCTTGCTAGTGTTGGACTGTCCATCTGAGGCATGGATATATTCTTTGCATTCCTGATACCTTTATCAATCATCATGGGTATCCTTCCAACTGTTTGTATTGTGATGGTTATGGAATTAGAGAAATATTCATCTATCCTTGAATCATCATGAGATTTCCTTTGGATGAATTCCATCTTTCTTATCTTGTTGAGGAAAGGTTGTCTTAGGAGCACATCATATTGGAGATTTGTGGCAATTATAAAGTTGGAACATCCAGTTTAAAAGAATTTCAACTAATTTGAGATCTTTGTTAGAGCGCCCATCTGAGGAGGAAGAGGTTAAAAGGGTGGTATGGAGTATAGAAGATGATAAAGCACCTGCCCCTAATGGTTTTTTCATGGCATTTTTAAAATGTTGTTGGAATGTGGTTAAGGGGGATGTCATGGACACTATGAAAATTTTTTGTGAGGAGGCTTTCCTTGATTTGGGAAGCAATGTAATATTTATATCACTCATCCCGAAGTCTGACCATGTAAAGATTTTAGAATTCAAACCCATCTGTCTTGTAGGAAGTGTGTACAAAATCCTTTCTAAAACGCTCTTATGCAGGATTAAAGAGGCTTTAAAGGATGTAATTTCTCCAAACTAGAGTACCTTCCTTGGGGGAAGACAATGTGTTAATGGGGTTCTCGTGACAAATGAATGTTTGGATGCAATTCTAAAGAAAGGAGAGTTTAGAGTCCTTTGTAAATTGGACTTGGAGAAAGCTTATGTCGGAGTCAATTGGGAGTTCTGGAATTCTATGTTTAGAAGGCTGGGTTTTGGCAACAAATGGAGGTAGTGGATGAAAGATTGTTAAGGGATGACATCCTTTTTGGTTTCGTTGAATGGGACTTCTGTGGAATTTTTTCATGGTTTGAGAGGCTTAAGGCAGGGTGCCCCCTCTTCTTTTTTGGTTGTGGTTGAGGCTTTTGGTGCTCTTCTTTCTAGAGCTTTAAATGGCAGATTGTTGGAAGGTTTCTAGGTTAGAGACAATGGATTGGTGGTCTCCCATTTGCAATTTTCTGACGACACTCTTATTATGTGTAAAGCTTCAGAGGAATAGGTTAAGCACTTAAGATGTGTGATTATATGCTTTGAAGTCGTCTCTGGGTTAAAAGTGAATCTTCATAAAAGTTGAATGTATAGGGTTGGTAGGGTGGAGCATATTGGTAAACTGGTTGACTGTTTGGGTTGCTTGGTGGGTTCTCTCCCTACCATATATCTCAGTCTTCCCCTTGGTGCTTCCTATAAGAGCATTGTTCCGTGAAATCCTGTTGTGTCCTGAATTTAGAAAAGATTGGCAAGGTGGAAATGGAGTCTTTTATCTAAAAGAGGGAAAGTGGTTCTAAGTAATTCTGTTTTGGCAAACCTCACGTCTAAGAAGGGATGCACTCATTGGAAGTTAGTTTGCTTGACAATTTGTTGGCTAATTTGGCTTGAGCAAAACAAAATGGTTTTTGAAGGGTGCAAGAAACCGGTTTATAATGTTTTATGTAGGGTAAAGGACTTGACTTGTTTTTGGGGTATAAATTGTAAACACATGGGGGACTACTCGGTGGTGAATACGAGAAGGGATTTGGGATTGTTGTTCTCTTTGTAATTAGTTTCTATGTTCTTGCTGTTTTCTGTGCTTTGTAGTCTTTGGGGATTTCTGATCCCTTTCCTCTAAATGAAATTTTGCTTGTCAAAAAAATTAAGTTCTTATCCTGAATATCTTGGGAAGGATGTATTATGATAAAGTATGGTGGGTATTGTGCATTGACTTTATTGTCCATCCACCAAAGAAACCCTTTCTCAGTCCTGATTTTTTATGCTTCGGGGATTGGGGAACTTTATATGCAATTGAAATCAGAACCTGAATTGAAGAGCATCAGTAGTGGTGATGGTTTTGTCTGTATGAGCTTTGCATGCATATATGGTGACAGCAATAACCCATTTGTTTGCTCTTTTTGTAAGAGTGTACTACAAACTGCCTAGATTGATCCTCATCAGAAGTTATCCATCAAAACTTGATTCTTCCTCTTTAATCAGTCATGGTAGTTCCAACATGGTTACAGAAAATACTGATTCCTGAGGAAATTCCTCTTTGCATCTATTAATGCTGCCTACCTCGAATGAATTATTCTGATGAATCTTTGAGTAAGGGCAGTAGATGCTAGCAGTACAGGCATTTGCAATGGTCGTTGTGAGTGAAAGCACATTTAAATCTGTTGCCTATTAATCCATCCAAATGCTATGAATAGACGGATTGTCCATCAAACACATGGTCATAAGAAAATCGATCCTTATAGGCTAGAGCAGTAGGAGGCAGTCTGCACTTGTTTCTCATCCAATTGCATATATTTGTGCTTGCAAAGTGCATGGTGTGTCATCTTCACTCTATGCTTCCTCTTCTCTTTATGCTGGATCTATCAGCACATTGACCCTTTTTTTCTTTTTTATCGGTTGCAAGAACATAGATTTGGATAGGCCTGGGAACCTACTATTTCAAACCCATCAGTCACTGTTTTGGATCCAGAGGATTGTGGTTGAGAGCTTGATGTAGGGTGTTCAAATAATGGTAATCCATGTGCAGATATAATGGCAGAGCCTGTTTTTCTCACAATAGGTGAGGGCTCTGCTCTACTTGCATCCTCCCCACTTATATTTCATAAAGAGATGGATATGATGCTATTTTATGGTACGGTGTAGCATTAAATATATCTAAAATAATTTGGCACCCTGCCAACCTTCTTAATGGAAATTATACACCGTGCAGATTCATTCAATTTGTTGGTTAACAGTGGAGCAGCTGCTGGTCAAGTTATTTTTCATGTAAGTTTCTTTCACTAAGTTCACTTACTAGATAACTATTGTGTTGATATTATTTTTGTAGCTAAGAATCAATTAACTGATCTGCTTCAGTTAGCTTAATTAGAAATAGATTTATATTTTATCCCTTCAAAAAGGAATGGGACTTTTATTTTTAGATGAAAATTGTTAAAACTGATGCTTTAGCTAATTTTGTCTTAACATGGCAACTGCAGACACATCTCCATATAATTCCTCGTAAAGCACGTGATCGATTATGGACATCCAAGGTAAATGCCTGACATACCACATTTTATTTACTCGTTTATTTTCATGGGTGACATGAGATTGAAAACATGACTCTTTTTATGGATAGAAACTTGCACTTGGTTACTTAAATAGAGGAAATACAAATTACCCCAGGAAAAATGTTTGTTTAGGGTGCAACACTTGTTACTTAATTCCCTTAGCACCCACTAATTGTAGACTGATTTACCGTATTAGGTGGGCTGATAAGGACACTTTACCTCAGCATACAATAACGTGGCAGAACCGCAGAACAAACCGCCAACTGTAGGTGACTAAGTGCAGCAATATGTGGTGCACATGCAGTGATATACTCTCAACCTGTGGCAACCATGTCAAAAAATTGACCTCATTGAATAAGCATATAGACTTACCTTTGGAGCACTTTCTCCCTCCAGTTGCCTAATGGCATTAGAGTATTTTCTCTTGAAGCTATATATACTTGCAACTAACCGTGTAATGCATGGGAGATGGAGCCCAACCATATTCGTGTGTAGATCTGTGGTTAGGTATGCCCATGACCCACATTTGGGTCTTAGATCCCTTGATAAGTCCCACCTAGAACTCCTATATAAAAAATGGGCTTACTTAGGTAACAACATATCATTTGATTGTTTCACATTTTTTTGGGTGATCAGAAATTATTGGACTCAATATAAAATAGGTTGTTGTAACCACTTGATCAAGCCATTTTCATGTTAGATCTATCAAATGTTTAACTGTGTATGCAGTAGTGGATTTTAGACAATCTTTAAGACCAACAATTTTCCTTGACTGATGGACGTGATAGCTGGGTGGAGAGAAGGATCTGTATTAAAAAGTGAAATGTGGTTCTGCTGTCCCCATGAATGATGGGCTCAACCTTGGTTATCGTTTGTCTATCAACAAATCAACCTTGGTGAAACTACATTCTGTTTCCTAGCTGCTGATTTTCAGGTTTACTCTTCATGGTCTTCTAACTGTCCCACAGAGCTAATGGTCATTGAATTCAAACCCATGAACAAAAAAATATTTTATAACAGTGGCTAGGCTATACCTGGTTAAATTTTTTTCTCAGTATACCCCGCTTAAGTGAGAGAAGCCAGAATAGATGGAGAGAAAGCTAGGTGAGATTATTATTATAATCCTGCTCAAACCATAATTCTATGGTGATGAGGACATCGGTTCCAGGCGGACTTTCTAGACTTACTAGAGGAGGCACAAGAGAGATAGGCCCCTACTCTGGTTTTAGTAGAGAGTCCCTACATGTTTGGGGATGTTATTTTAGCATTAACTTTAATGTTTTTATATTTTTTTGTGTCTCTTGTAGGCAAGGTTCAAAATGTCGGTGTCGGTGGAAATATCGGTCAGGCTAAAATAAGACATATATCGGAAATGTCGGAAATAT
>JAOXJP010141536.1:0-13340 GCA_025762735.1 Platanus orientalis | reverse complement strand
ACAAAAAAAACAAAAAAAAAAAAAAAAAAAAAAAAAAAACTTAACCATGGTACTATTGGCCTTATTACCAAATTACTCACTCCTTACAAAATTCGAATTGATCCCACATAACATGTAAATTTAAATCGTGTCCTCTTATGTGGGGGGTACATACATAAGTCGCATGATGTTGTCCGCATCACCCGTGGATTTCACTCTCTTAATCTGCCGATGATTCATTGTTTTTTTCCACGGCTAGCAAGGAATGTATTCCAAATCTGAGATGCAACCTTCTTTTGTTCAAAGCTGATTCAAGGCTGCATATCAACCTTCACAAAAGCACTATAATGGAGGTAAAACCACTCCCACATACTATGGAGCTGGCAAGTATTATGGGGTGTGAGATTGGGATGGTTCCCAACATATACTTAGGTTCGCCATGGGGCAAAAAAACTATAATCCAAGGCAATAGGGATCCAATGTTAGAAAAGGCAGAGAGAACACTTTCTAAATGGAAAAGCAAATACCTTCCGAAAGGAGAGAAAATCACTCTTGTAAAGAGGGTTTTGTCTAATATGCCATCCTATTACTTTTTCCTATTTTTAGCTCCTGCGTCAATCGTTGAAAGTTGGAGAGAATCCGTTGAAAGTTGGAGAGAATCCATTGGTCTTTTTCTATGGGGCAATTTGGAAGCAAAGAAGAAATTCCATTTAGTTAGTCGAAAGGAGGTTTGTAGGCCTTTTAAGAAAGGTGGGCTAGGTGTTAGGCCTCTCCATGTTATTAAAAAGGCTCTCCTAAGAAAGTGGCTTTGGCAATTTAAGGTGAAACAAGATAACCTATGCAAGATGGTGACTCAGGAAGGTTTGTGATGCGGGAGCATATGATGTGAAGACCAAGAAGCTTGATGACAATGGATAGGCCCTCCAAGAATTGGCCAAACAGTTAAAAGAGTATTTTAAGGTGAGTTAATTTTGTAACATGGCCAATAGTGCCATAGGTAGTTTAGTTTTTTTCATTATTGAGTTGTAATCTGGTCACTTACTTTTAGTCCAATTTTTCAAATGTCAAAACTTGCTTTTTTGCTTGATTTTGGTTTCATTAGAGAGGTTTTTTAGTTACCTTTCTAATGAGACCAAGATTACGCAAATCCGAGGTGAATTTGGGAAAGTTATGACCAAATTACTATAGGGTTATCAAAGAGTTGTGGGACTAATGTTTTTAGAAAGTTTAGGATTTAGTATTACACGTGCAACAAGTTTGGATGTTTTAGTAGTTTAATTTTTAAGGTCATGTTTATAGAAAGTCTTATATTTAAAAATTACTTACGGGACAAGTTTAAGTTTTTTATAAGTCTTAGGTTGCAAGTTTAGTTGTTTAGCAAGTTTCAAATTTTATACTTTCTAATTTCTATAGGTTGTAAGCCTATATAAAGGCACCCAATCCCCTTGATTAATACATTGAGGCTATGTTTGGCATCCACCTGTAATGAAATCATTTCATTTGAGTTTCCCAAGGCTTTTGTAGCCACAATGGATGGTTTGTAATGAATTCGTTCAGGTTTGCAACGATTTGTGCTTGATAACATAAGTCATTTCATTTTATAGAAAAACTTAAGATGACTTCATTTCTAATTGTAGTTAACAAATCATTATAAATTTGAATAAGTTCATTACAAGCCATCACCTCATGGCTACAAATGCCTTTGAGAAACCCAAATGAAATGATTACATTACAGGTGGCTGCCAAATAGGCTATGAAGATTTAAGAAAAAAAGTTTTTGTTATTGGGTGGTCTCCCTATGGGTCCTCTTCCCCATAGGGTGACGCCACTCTCAAGGCTCCCCCTCACCTCCTTCCATCGTGGGTTGTACCACCGTAGGTGCACCTGTGAGATTCCCTCACCCTCCCAACTTCTCTACCTTATTCTTTTTCTATCTCCTAACTCTTACCCATTCCTTTGTTACACCATATCTTCAAGAGCTCAAGGATTACAGGCTGCTGGATTTTACAGAAGGATACTAGACTCCATTCTCAAGGTATGCGTTGCTGAAATTTTTAGAGCAACATATACATTGAAATCGCACCCATTAGAACTCCTTCTCTTCCTTTGGGATTTCGATTCCCTAGTGATCCCCTTTAAACGCCCTCTCTTTCCCCACTAATTCCCCTCCTTCTCTCTTAATTCTAAAAGATTCATTGGTTTTTCTCTTAAGCCTCTCCATTAAAGGACCTTCAATTTTATGAAAGTCTTAAGTTTGATGCACCTAATTTTATCTAAATTTCACGAAATTTTAACCCTAGGCTTTTAGAGGTTTGCACTACTAATCTGGAAAGTTTTAGATTTTTTCTGACACTCTCCAGGGGTATTTTTGTAATTTCTCCAAATATTCCCAAATTACAATTTTGCCCTTAATCCGAAAATCAGTTATTTAAATTTCTGGATTATTATTTGTTCTTGCAACTGTTTCCCCTTTTATCTCACATCAGCTCGTATATAGATCTTTGAAAAGGTATCTCCAAAGGGTATGCTTCTTTCATGGATCGTGTTGCCTTTTAAGGTAAATAAAGGCGACAATGTGAACTTTTGGTATGATGTGTGGTGTGGTACATCACCCCTCCACAGCTCATTTCCCAATCGTTTTAGCTTTTCCTTGAAAAAATAAGGGCCAGTGTTGGATCAAATGGGGGGGGGGGGGTTACCTAGCTCTACTTCTTGGACTTTATTTTCGAAAAAAATTATAAATGATTGGGAGCAAATGGGATGAGTGACAAAACTAGAATGAATAAAATTAAGTATGGAAGCATTTGCACAAACTTAAGGGTAGTACCAAGAGGCGACAAGATGAAGAAAGGTGATGCAAGAGCATATGCAGAGGAGGATCATGAATAATCCTCATTCTATGTCCAATAGTTTAGGGTTTTAATTTTCTGTTTTAGAGCGTCTTTTATTAAGAAGTTAGTGTCATATGGGTTGATTTGTAATAAGACTTTGTTAGCCAATGGATTATTTACAATTTAGGATTAGTTTTGGGATTTATGTAAATGTTCTAAGTAGGCTGATTGTATAGCTCCTATAAATGAGGCTTTTAGAGTGTTGAAGAGGGTCAAAGTGGACCCACACCATGAGCTGGTCGACAGCTTCACACGTCTCACAGATTTTGGAGATTTTTTGAAGATCTTTAGGGGCCACAATTCCCAATCGACAGCCCCATAAATTTCTAGATTTTACATATCTTAAAGGATATTTGTGGGGCCCATGATAACTAGACAACAGCCTTTAGTTAGAAGATTTTTGGGAGATATCTTGTGAGGCCGAATAACTTGGTTAATAAGCCAAATATTGTGGCAACTAAGATTCCTTTTTTTCTCTTTAGGAATCTTATAATTTTAAAAGTCTTTTATTATTTGGTAAGTTTATTTATTAGAAGATCTAGAATCTAGGATTTTATTTTATTTTAATCTCCATGTAATACCTACTTAAAGGCCACATTAGATCAATGAAAATAGTTGAAAATAATACACGCATGTGTTGAAGTGGCTGTGGTATCCCAAGTTTTACTCTCTCAACACCTCACATAAGGTGAGCATTCTACCATCTTTTTCTTCTTTTCTCTACTTTCTCCTTCTTTCTTATGTTTTCTGGTTTCCTTCTATAAACCCACAAAACGACAAACTTGTGTATATAGTTTCACACCTAAACTTATCCAAATTTGTTGAAATTTAGAATAGTTGTGCAATGTGGACCCAAGAATCACCCTGTCACAGGGTAAACTATCCTAAGGCATGGCCAGGGGTATTTTGGTAAATTCACACTACTACCAGGATTTTCAAGAATTCAAATTTTGGACTTTCTTTATTCTTTCAATTTGTGGCTTCCCAATTATTAAAATAATAATAATAATAATAGTAATAATAGTAATATCATGGTTCCATTGCTTCATCCCCTCCCTCACTATGCATTTCACACTTGTACTCAAATGCAAAGACCGGATCTTTACTTTTAATATTCTAAGATTAAAGAATGAAGTGACAAATCATGTCACAATCACAATTTAAAAATTCTATCCTTTTGTCCACAAAGTTTCTCATTAAGCTTAAGACCTACCACACTCTCAAACAAATATGCAATTCACTTTTTTCCTTTAATTCCTTTTCTTTTTTTTTTTTGGATAATAAAGAATATGCATTATGTTAATATTCCTTTAATTCCAATTTAATTAGATATTATGTTAATATGCTCCTTCATCTATTTAGCACCCTTCCCAATCAAGTAACAATTCTAGAAAATGACGAGAGTTGAGTTTTTTCATCTTCTCCACTGATTTTCTGTAAGTTGTTTTTTAGGTTTGCTAATTGTGTGTAATAATTTAAAGAACAATCTCCACTTACTTTGACAATAAAAAAAGAATAGAACAAACACTTGATTTAAAAAATCCTTCAAAAGGATAGTTGCAAGAATATTCCCCACAAATAAATGACTTTTGTGGTGGCGGATATGGAATCAACAGACCACTTGCTCAACCAATTTGAGTTTGTAGCCAGCATGTAGAGGGAGTTTTTTTCTTCCAACTTTGTGCTGACTTTGGTGCTGCCTAAAACTGTTTTGAAGCTGATTTTGTATTGGCAAACAGCAGCTTTCAGTAAGAACAGCATTTTGAAGTGTTTCTCCCAGTTGCCTTGTTTTGACATATTCAAGCAAGTGGTAGAAAGAATAAAATCTATCCTGTTTTTCTCATCCCCTATTCTCAAAGAGTTTTAAGGACATTTCCCCAGTAAACTTTATATCGTGTTGGAGTGCTATAGTTCAGATAATCATTTCTTGTTTATGCAAAAAAAAAAAAAAAAAGTCCATTTTAAGTAATACATTTTTGCTTTTCAATCCAACAGACTAAGAAGGTAACAAGGCATCCTTCTTTTTTGAAAGAGTAGAATTCAATAAAAAGCAGAAGAAGGAACAGTTATTGGGAGGTGGAGAACATGGGCAGACTTCTTGAGTTCCTTGAAGGTTATAGCCTTGGGAGCAGTGATTCAGAAGATGAAAGAGTCTCTATGTTGGACGAGGTGAATGGCTTCTCAGTTAAGTCTCTTTATGAAGTTTCAGCTCAAGGTGAGTCCATTCCTTTCCCAGCTTGCTTCATTTGGAACCCCCTTGTCCAGTTGAAGGTTTTATTCTTTTTATGGCTGTTAATGGTGGGACCGGGCCCCTACTTTGGACAACCTCATTCATAGGGGTCTCATCACCCGAACCATTGTTGCATGTGTTGCACTGCGATCGAATCTTCTAGCCACCTCTTTATTCATTGCCCAGTGTCGGCTTCCCTATGGGATTATGTTCTTGTCAGTTTAAGGTGCAGTGGGTTCTCCCAGGATTGGTGAAGTCTCTTTTGGAGAGTTGGCCTTATCAGTCCTTCAAGAATTTAAACCGGATTGGGTCAGAAGTTTGGAGACTTATCCCGTTTGCTATCTGCTGGTCTGCTTGGTTGGAGCGTAACCAGCATACCTTTGAAGGCCTGGCTTCCACAAGTTAGTAGGGTCGATGATCTCGAAGATTTTTTATTGGTTGTTCTCTAGGTCCCCCCAGCTTCAGTATCAAATTTCAGGAGTGGATTTTTTATTGGGAATCATGCTTTTTGTCCTGCAGAGGTGTTGGGGTTGGCCTTCTGGCCTTTCTATCTTGTTTCTCGCTCACACCGGCACATTCCTCATGCTGCCTGGCTGAGCTTATTCTCTTGTTTTTGGTTCAAAAAAGTATCTTATTTATCAAATAAAAATAAAAAAGGAACAATGCGAAGATTCATTGGGAAGGTGAATCACAAGAAAGCAAAGAAACCAACAAAGGGCAAAACAAGGGAAACCTTCCATGACCCAAACTATACACAAACAGAGTCAACCCAAATCCCATAAAGTATAACAATAACTCTCCTCGAAATCATGTCTAATGAAAACCCAATCAAATATAAAGCGATGCACCGCCATACATATTTTTCTGCTGAGAATTTTCTTTGTTGTTGAAACTTGCCATTCTTTAATTTCCAAATACCCCAGCAAATGGCACCAGGAAGGAGACTCCAAACTGCTTTGGGCACCCATGCCACCTCTACTAATCACCATCCGGAGATTTTTTTCTTGAATAACAAAAATATTTTACGAAAGGAGAGAAATGAGAGAGTGCAACCAAGAATATAACAAACGCATTCTAGCTTGTTCCAAACTTAAATTTACTTTCAAAAAATCTAGATGTTGCAAATGCCTCCTCATTTCCAGGCATTCCTTTAGATTGCCTCTCATAGTCAAATGAACACCATAGACATTATGCAAAAACGTCGCCATTTTATGGCTCTTTCTCCCCATTTTTATGTTCTATGCAGGATGGAGAGAGATAATGGTGATCATATCATGATGTATTTCCCTTCACGATATTCATTTGAGCCTTCTTTAGGCCAAAGTTTCTTTATGTTGGGCAATGCCTAGCAGTTTGGTCGAGTTCATTTGTCAATGGAGAGGCAGTTTTTTGGGAGGTAGGGATAAAATCTTTTGGAACGGGATTCCTCATGGGGTGTGTTAGAGAATTTGGAAGAAGAAAAAAAATGAAACAATTTTTAAGGTGCGTATAAATCGCCATTTGAGGTGGTGGGAGGTATTCTTGGTTATTGGGGGCTGACTTTCAGGGTATCTCCCTCAATGATTTGTGAGAGATTGGGTGGCGTGCTTCTCTCATATGCCCTCGGGGTTGCAGCCCTCTATGCTTCTATAGGTCCCTCTTCCAATTAGGCTCTTGATGAAGCCAATTTGAAGAGACTATTGTGCGTGCCTCCTCATAAGAGAGCACAATTTAAAGTGATGTAATTTTTTTGGGTTCTACAGAGTTATTTTGTATTAGGGGGTTTTTTGTCATTATTTCGGTCTTAGGGGGGTCCTTGTGATAAGGCAAAATTGCCAATTTCATAGGAGAATTATTGGGTTTACGATCAGCCTTCTTGTTTTTTTTGTTCTTTTTGGACTGTTGAAGGTTCAAAAGAGGAGACCACAGTAGGTTGGTTGTTAGCCAATCTTTTAGATTTTTTTTTTTTTTTGGTTGAATGGTCAGAAGTGAGGCCCATTAATAGCTGGTCAACAGCCCCTAAAATTCCCAGATTTTGAAGGATATTTTCTGATTCTTGTGGGTCCCATGATGATTAGACAAAATCCCCAATAGGTAGTATATTTTGGGAGATTTGTGGAGTTCACTAACTTGGCCAACAAGCCAAGGAATTGTGACAAATAAAAAAGTCATTTTTTTAAGGATTCTAACTGTTTTAGGAGTTTTTAGAAATAGAAAGTCGTCATTTTAGATAGGAATTTTCTTTTTTCTTTTAAGCCATGTATTGCCTATATAAAGGCACCCAACAAATTGCAATGGAGATATGGAAGATTTTTGAAAAATTGTGAACACGTGTGTGTTTCAGTGGGTTGCGACCCATGGTATCCTAGGGTAGAGTCGTGGCCTCCCCTACCCTTTCTCTATTTTCTCTCCTCTCACACAAGTGAGGTAAGAATCTAAATTTTCTTGTCCTCTTCTTTCTTCTCTTCCCTTCCTCCTTCTACAGGCTTCTTCTTTTTCTCTACAATCCCCAAACCTTCCCTGCTCACCCTGCAAACAGCCTTGATCTGCCCACATATTAATCCCTTTTCTTGTCCCACGATGCCCTATTTTCCTCACTGTTTTAAACCACAAAACAGTCCCTAATCTTCCCTGTTTAGGCCTTCAAAACAGTCTTCTGTTATCCATAAACCAGCTCTGTTTCTCCCTTGATCAGTCCATGAATTGGCCCTCTGTAGTCCCTAATCAGACCCACTGCTAGCTTACAGAACAGCCATTGTTCTGTCCCCTAATCTGACCCAAATCAGGCCCTACTCTATCCCCTACCCTGTCCCATGAGCAGACTGATGCAGAATTAAATGCGGAACAACATCAAATAAATAAAGAATAACCCAGGAATCAAAAGCTGGAATTTTCGGTCGGGAAAATCTGTAATTTTCCAAAAAGTTGGTAAAATTATGAAACTACCCCTGATGGGTGTGAGAAAATTCCGAAATAGGGTTATGCAATGCAGATATTCAAGGACTTCTAATAAAAATTTCAGAAATTTCCAAGCACTCTAATTATTTTTCCTTGAAAAAACCCCAAAATATGATGTTAGCCAAATTCACCAGGAACCCAAAGAATCAACCTCGAATTTAAATGGTAACTACAGTTAGACTTTCAAGGAATTGTGCATAACTCATGAAGAAGCTCCAAATTCCTCTATAAAAGTTCAGATGTCTTCCCAAAACTTGCCCCAGAGTATGAAGAAAAATCACCAAAAACCTGCTGTAAATGTAATAGGATGTGCCGTCAACCCCTTACTATTCCTCTTCTTAGTTATTAGGGAGAGGTGTTATGAATGAGAAAACTTCCCTAGGTGAGTCGCCCAAGGGGTTTAGACACCTTGATGAAAGGGTTTGAGCAAAGGTAAGTGGTTAGGGAGTGGTGATAAGAAGAATCAATGGAGGTTAGGTTCAGCCAGCAGAAACTTCCAAAGAAGAAGATAGAAAGAAAGAGAAAGACAAGAAGAGTAAAGAGAAGGAATGGAGAATGAGAAGAAAAATAGTGTGATAATAGAAGAAGGAATAGGAGAAGATGAAGAAGATTGAATAGGGATGAGATTTCCCTTGCATGGGCAAATCGTGAAAGAGGAAGAAGCCCACTCATGGGAATAAAAATTCTCTTTATTTCTTCAAAAACTGATCAATCATTTCATGGGGTAGGGTTTTTCATCCCTCTTAATACCAATTATGATAAAGTACCTAAAATACCCCCCTTATATGACTTGCACAACCAACACTATTAAGCCCCTTGTTTATGCTTAAAACAAATAACATAAAGTACCTAAAATACCCTCTAAACACTCCTAATGAATAAATCACTAATCCTATGGGTTTTCAGAGCCTTATTCTGTTACTCTGATCAGACCTCTGTTAGAGAACTTATCAGGCCCACCAATTTGACTCTGATCTGCCCATGTATCTCAGCCCAAACTGCATACCAATCCCTTCTTCTATTAGCCTACGACATCTCTCCAAGTGGCCCTTACTAACAGTTCCCTGTTTGACCTCAAAACAGCCACTGTTATTCCCCTTTTTTGGCCTACCCGAGATACCTATTCTACTCTAAACTTTTCTGCAGAGATCAGCCCTTCTCCTTGCTGATTATGCTGCATCAGCTCTTAGAGCTTAACTTTGATGGTTCCTCATTTGGTAACCCAAGGCCGGCTGGTTTTGGTTGTGCAATAAGAGATTGGAATGGGTAGACTGTAAGGATGATGTTTGGGCTGCTAGGTATTTGTGATTCGACAAAGGCAGAAGTGTTAACTCCCCCTAATGGGGTTGCATGAACTTAAAGAGCTTGTCACTAAAGGCGGCTGCGTGGAGGGGGATTTCAAGGTGGTTGTGCAGTGGGGTCTTGGTTTGGCTTTGGGTTCATAGCATTTGACTCATTTCATTCATGGGATTAGATCTCTCATTAGATCTCTCTCTTTCTCACATCTTTCTCACATTGCACTCGAGGCAAATGAATTAGTGGATGGTTTAGCAAAAAAAGGAGTTGATTTGCCTTTGGTCTTCAAAGGTTGTATGATGTCTTTTGAGTTGTAATTTTGCTTTTGTGTCTTCCTTTGTTGCATTTTATTCTTCTCTTCTTTTCTTTCTAATATTACCATTATTCATCAAAAAATATATTGTTTATTATTCCACGTGAAGAATATAATACTATACAATAGAAATGTCTGAGCAACCACTGCAGCCACCTCAAACGTTAATGAGAAACAACTCTAACAGTATGGAAGGTGAATTGTGACTTGAATAGTACCTTGAGTTTTAAGTTATACTTTAGATTAGCTGAGAGAACAGTTTTGCAGATTAAGATGAAAAGTGATTTAGTAGAACACTGTTCCATTTTTATCGATCTACTATTACACAAGCACAGCAGTTTTTATTTTACATATTTTTCCGTAACATTACGTGAGTTTCTTTGTGGTTCCGTTGCCAGTGAATCAAATCACAGCAGCATCTATAAATTAATAGGGCTTGTTGTACGTCACATAATTATTCATATGGATATCATGATGAACCATTATGTATGGATCAGATATACCACCAATAGTGATTACTTACTATTAGCCAACAATATTCCCGATGTGATGTGTCATAGCCCTTGTCTTACAAGGTGCATGGTTACCTAGGTGTCACAGATGATACCATGTTAAACATGGGTACTGGTACGTCATCAGACCAACCTTGGAAAAAGAGTGCACCAGCCTTTGTCAATCAACTTAAAGAGTATGCATTGCATTTTATTTTATTTTTTGGATAAAAAAGAATTGTAGTATAAAAAAAGAAAAGCAGCAAAAGAAAGCAAAGAGGAGGGGGATGTGCATTCAGAACTTCTTGAAATGATGTGGCAGCTTAAACTGCCACTGGAGTGATAAGTCAATCCCATACCAAAATGATGGGGCTACTGAAAAGCAAGCTCCACCTTCCACATTTGTTATACATAAACATTTTTTGTAGTTAAGTCCTGAATAGATAATCATTCTTATTTAACATTCCTTATAAATTTATTTAAACTTTTTGTTTTTATTTTTTTCCTATACTTTCTGAATACTTCCCTAATTTCCACAAAATTTCCATTATCCAGAAACATTCCAACAAAAATTTCTGTAACTCCTTAGAGCAAGATATCCATTGAAATCAAATTTTAAACCTTGCTTATGAATTCGTTAATACCACTGGTACAATGCCTGCCATTTATAGCTACAAATCAAACAATTAGCCTGTTTAAGTAGAACTATGACAAAAAATATCAGCATTGTAATTGTTCCTTTTGTAATGTGTGAAGTTTGATTTAGGTTAGCATCATACTTTGTCAACCCAAATATGACCCGGATTATAACCCGAAAAACCCGAATATGGAAAATTTTGGGGACCCGTTTTTAGGGTTTTAAGTACTGGACCGGATCCGAACCGTATCCGCAATGTATTAGGGTTTTTTTGGGGTATTTATATGTTTCGTTCTAGGGTTGCATGCAAAGAGGGAGAGATTCCGAAAATTGTAATCGTCGTTGATGAAGGTTTCTAGATAGTGAAAGTTTTCTCTACAGCTCCGTGGTTTTTCCCCAAATTGGGGTTTTCACGTAAATCTTGTGTTGTGCATGATTTTCTTTTTCGTTTTGCTTGTTGATTTTATTGCATCCCGTTTTCTTCTAAGTGGAAGAAGGTAAATCGGTCTTAACAATCAAAGTATAAAAAAAAAACACCAAGATTTACATGGTTCGATAATATACCTACATCTACAGGAGATGATTAAATCTTTCTTCACTATGAGAATGCAAATCCGTACAAATAAGTGTGATTTTCCAACTCAAAAATCCACACCGTTTCCCCTTATACACTCTTTCTCTCTCACACTCTCAAACCATGAAGAAAACCCACAAGAAGCCTTTACAACTCGGCGAGGATTTTCTATGCTGATGGAAACCTCCGTCGAGGTCAAGGGGGGCCACATCAGCATCATAAGGGATTTGTACACACCCCCAAAAAAGTGAAAATTGAGGTTAAGGCACTGATGTTTGGAGATTTAATTCCTATCCTTCCTAGCCAAACCTGGCACTCTGATACCACTTGTTGTGTTTCATAGCAAATATTCTAGAACAAATAATAAGAAAAATAAAATAAATAAGATCAAAGCATAAAAAAATAAGAGACACCAAGATTTACGTGGTTCAGCGATGTGCTTACGTCCATGAGAGAGGACTAAACCTTTCTTCACTATAAGAATGCAAATCCATACAAAGAAGTGTGATTTTGTGACCCGAAGATCCACACCATTTTCCCTGGTACACCCTTTCTTTCTCGCACTCTCAAACCCTGAAGAAAACCCACAAGAATCCCTTATGGCTACCTCTCAATCCCTTTCTCTTCTTTTTTTTTCTTTTATATTAGGGTTTAACCCTTTCTAGCCATCAACACAACTCCTCCAAAGAGAGGAGTCTCCTTTTAAATCCAACTATGTCTCTAGTCGTTAGATCTACCCAAGATCTAACAGCTAATATATAAAATAAAGACAAAAAACCGACACATGCAAATCTTGGGGGTTGAGCCTACAAACTCTCATGCAAAGTGTACAAATATCAATTAATTTTTATAGATGATTACTTGAAGTATACCTGGCCCTTCCTATTAGACCAAAAACCTAAAACCCACAAAAAAAGCTTTAAAAATAATGTTAAAAATTTTGCTTGGCATGCATATATATCTTATTTAATCATGTATATGAATAAACGTTTTCCATCAATATTGATAAATTATGAAATTGGTGGTGGCTACCATTGGAAAATTGTCCTTCAATGCATGCATTTATCATATATGGAAAGAAAGAAATCAGCGGAGATTCACTAGTAGGGGTTTGAGGAGGGGCATGATTGTGGAGAATATTATATTTGATGTCTAGACAAGAATTTGTGGCCTAAAGGTTGATCAAGATGACAGCCCACTACTGAATCACATTGCATCTAATTGAGCGTTGGATTTGAATGGCACCAATCGGATTCCCAAAACTTGTTTGTGGGAAAGACCCTTGCCACATGTGTGGGCACTTTCGTGTGATGGATCTCTCACTCCGAATCGGACAACCTATGGAGGATTGATTGAGACTTCTAGGGGAATCCCTTAGTTGGTTTTGCTGGAGAGATTGGATTACATAGTACCCTTTGGGTGGAAATATATGCTTTAAACAAAGGTCTTCTCATTGTTCTTGGAAAACATTGTCATTATATTCAGATCTCACTGGACTCAAAGCTTACTATGGAAATTCTAAATGGGGACATTCATTGCCCTTGGCAGGTTTTATGCTTAGTTCATAAAATCTAGAGACTAAAGTTAAAATTTGAAGGTTTTGAAATTCACCATGTTTGAAGAGAAGCAAATCAACCTGCAGATTTTTTGGCTTCTTGGGCTACTACTCATTAGGAAGAGATCATTTATCCAATTGATTTTCCTTTGCAGCTTAAAGATGTATTCCATAGAGATGCCACTCAATGTACATATCCTGGGACGTAATCTTTTTGCCTCTTAATACAAATCATTACTTATCTAAAAAAAATTATGATATGTAGCGTAATTTTTTCTATCCTTACACTATGAAGCATGATGGTGTTATAGAATGTAAAAACTGGTATTTGGTTGAGTTCCACTTTACTACGATTTAAAAAAAAAATTAATCAAATTCCTTTTTTGCACCTCAGATTTTAATCATAGATTGAATTGTTATTTTGACAACATCTATAC
>JAOXJP010141525.1:0-13340 GCA_025762735.1 Platanus orientalis | reverse complement strand
TACACAGGAACTTCTTCTGGCATGATCAACGGCTAGGCAGAGCTTAAATCTTCAAATGGATACGAAGCAAGGATGAGTTCTGAGAACTCACTTTATTCCTTAGGGTTTTTGATGATTTTTTTTCTTTGCTTGGGTTGGGGGTTTTTATAGAGGATTCATGGTGGTTGTAGGGTATGGGTAGTCTGAAGTAGGGAATAAGAAAGATGGAGATAGGGGATGGGCTGGGCAGAGAGAGAGAGAGAGAGAGAGAGAGTAGGGTAACATGCAGGGTAGGGGGAGATGAGAGACGTGAGGGAGAGGGTTTCGTGATGAAGGGGAGCAACATAAATGGGGGACCAGGGTATGGGGGTGCAGGGCAAGATGTGAGAGAATGGGAGAGAGGGGAAACATGAGAGAGAAAGAGAGATAGAGAGAGAAAGAGAGAGACATCGCCAGAGCTGGGAAAAGGAAGGGGAGAGAACTGGGGAACAGGGAGCAGGGAGCAGGGTGAGAGAGAGAGAGAGAGCGAGACTGTGAGAGAGGGCGAGTTTGGAGAGAGAAAAGGAGAGGCGAATCGCCAAAGAGGGGGTAGAGAGAGAGATCTGGTGGGGGGAAGAAGGAGAGAGAAGAGAGGAGTGGGGGGTTTCCCCTCTTTGCTTAGTCAATTGCAGCTGGGAGGCAGGAGGGAGCTGACAGCGAGGGGGAGAGAGGCAATCGAGGGGAAAGAAAGAGAGAGAGAGGAGGGGGAGAGAGAGGAGAGGGGGACAAGCGCTAGGGAGGAGAGTGGAGATCGTAGGAGAGAGAGGGAGGAAGGAGGGAGAAGAGGGAGAATCCAGGGAAAGAGAGAGGAGAGGGGGGTTTTCCTCCTCTCCATGCACAGGGTCTCGGCTAGGAAGAGAAGAAAGAGGAAGGAAAGGAAGAAAAGAAAGAGAAAGAGAGAAAAGAAAAGGACGAAGAAAAGAAAGAAAGAAGGAAAAGAAAAGAAAATAAAGGAGAAAGAATAAATAAATAAGTAAAAATAAAATGAAATTAGGTGTAAAGTACATAAATAATATATATATATTCAATAATATTTTTTAAAAAATAAAATATTGTTTTTTATAATAAAAAAAAATAATGGACATAGTAACTGGACCAAATGAAGTAGAGGAGGGGTTAGGGGCTCGACTGGTAGGGGTTGGCTAGATTGGTTCTTGGTTGATTACGAAAATAGGTGAGGACTGCTCTACCCATCTACTGACTCGAAGAGAAGTGCCGGAACTGAGAGTTGCGCCAAAATTAAGTGCTTACACATTCCGAAGTTGTTGTTATAAAAAAGACGGCGGGGAAGCAAAAGTTGAAAACCCGAATATCATGATAAATCAAAAAGAAGGTCCAAGTCAAGAAAGAGAATTACTTATCATCATTGTGACAAGTCGGGACACATTAAGAAGAATTGTTGGAACCTTAAGAAAGAAAAGAAAGAGAATGATGAAGAAAAATAAGACAAGAAAACCACTACAGTGACTTCTAGTGGTGATGTTATTATCCTTTCATCTTGTGAAGTGACATGTCTTGGTCTCACAAGTGATGCAAATCGGGTGATTGGCATCGATGTTTAATTTCATTGTACTCCATGGAGATATATCTTTATTTCATACCAGTTAGGTGACTTTGGTGTTGTGAGGAGGGGAAATAGTGGTATCTCAAAAATTGTGGAAAAATGTGATGTGATGTTGAAACCAATGCCTGTTGCAAGTTGGTGCTCAAGGATGTGAGACATGTATCTGATTTTTGACTTAATCTAATTTTTATAGGAAAGTTAGATGAAGAAGGTCACAACAACAACTTTGGTGGTGGGAAATGGAAACTTACTAAAGGGTCTATTGTGGTGGCAAGAGGATAGAAATGTTGCTCCTTATATAAACTCAATCACACATGTGCAAAGATGAGCTAAACACAATTGAGAAAGAGTTTACATATTTATGACACAGGTGACTAGGCCACATGAGTGAGAAGGGGCTACAAATTATTGCAAAGAACGATCTCATTCTTGGTATTAAATGTACTCATTTAAATCAATGTATTGATTGTTTGATTGGTAAGCAACATAGAGTATCTTTTCATAAAAATTTACCACATAGAAAATCAGATGTTTTGGATTGGTGCATTCTGATGTTTATGGTCCTGTGATAGTCAATAATCTTGGTGGTGCATCTTACTTTGTCACTTTCATAGATGATGCTAGTAGGAAAGTATGGACATATGCATTGAAGACCATAGATCAAGTTTTAAAGACTTTCAAGCAGTTTCATGCTCGGGTTGAAAGAAAAATAGGAAAGCTTTTTAAGAGCATTTGCACAGATAATGGTGGTGAGTATAGAGATCCATTTGAAGAATATTGTAGAAAACATGGCACTCTTCATGAGAAGACTGTTCACAAGACTCCACAGCATAATGGAGTAGCAGAAAGAATGAACCGCATAATTGTAGAAAAAGTATGGCATATGCTCTCACATACTAAGTTGCCAAAATCCTTTTGGGGTGGAACAATGAACACTATTGTCCATATGATTAATTTATCTCTATTAGCTCGCATAAATGGAGATGTTGCAGAGAGAATATGGAGGAAGAAAGATGTCTCTTATAGATACTTGAAGGTGTTCGGTTGTAGGGCATTTGTGCATGTACCCAAGGATGAGTGGTCTAAGCTTAATGATAATTCAAAGCAGTATATCTTCATTGGTTATGGAAATGAAAATTTTGAGTATAGGTTACGGGATCCAATTGAAAAAAGTTAATTAGAAGTCGAGATGTGGTCTTTCTTGAAGACTAAAATATTGAAGATTATGAAAAGGTTGAGAAGCCACAACCTGTTGTTGATGACTTCATTGATATAGATCCAACCCCTCCTCCAACAACACATGATGATGGGGGAGCAGTGCAAGATGAACATAATGACGTTGTTCAGGAAGACAACATTCCTACAGGTGATGTAGAATATGGGGAACAACTCCCTCAAGAGCCACCAGTTAAACATCATATGAGAAGGTCTACTAGAGATCGCTAACCTTCAAAGAAATATTCACCTCATGAGTATATTTTGCTTATAGATGGGGGAGAGCCAAAATGCTATGACGAAGCTTTTACAAATGAATGCAAGGAAGAGTGGTTGAAAGCAATGCAAGAAAAGATGAATTCTCTACATAAGAACTGCACTTATGGTTTGATAAAACTACCAAAAGGGAGAAAGGCTCTCAAGAACAAATGGGTCTTTAGGTTGAAGACTAAAGAGCATAGCTCACAACCAAGGTACAAAGCAAGATTGGTTGTGAAGGGATTTAGACATAAAAAGTGCATTGATTTTGATGAGATTTTTTCTCCCGTTGTGAAAATGTCATCTATATGTGTCATATTAAGTTTAGTTGCAAGCATGGATCTTGAGATTGAGCAACTCGACATCAAGACTGATTTTCTCCATGGTGATTTGGGGAAAGAGATCTATACGGAGCAGCCAAAAGGATTTGAAGTCAAAGGAAATGAACACTTGGTTTGCAAGTTGAAGAAAAGCTTATACGGGTTGAAGCAAGCTCCAAGGCTATGATACAAGAAGTTTGATTCATTTATGATGGATCATGGGTACAAGAGGACAACTTCAGATCATTGTGTGTTTACTAAATATTTTTCTGATGGTGAGTTCATCATCTTATTGCTTTATGTTGATAACATGTTGATTGTTGGACATAACACTAGCAAGATTGACAAGTTGAAGAAGGAACTGAGCAACTCTTTTACAATGAAAGAGTTAAGTCCACCAAAACAAATTTTGGGCATGAAGATTTCTTGTGATAATCACAAGAGAAGTACATTGAAAAAGTGTTTCAAAGATTAAACATAGATAAGGCAAACCTAATTAGCTCTCCACTTGGTACTCACTTAAAGCTATGTTCCAAGCAAAATCCTTCAAGTAAGGAAGATAAATAGAAAATGGAGAAAGTACTTTATGCATCAGTTGTGGGAAGTTTAATGTATGTTATGGTTTGTACGAGGCTAGACTTAACACATGCAATTAGTGTAGTAAACAGATTTCTTGCCAATCCTGACAAAGAGCATTGGGAAGCAGTCAAGTGGATGTTTAGGTACCTCAAGGGATCATCAGAGTTGTGTTTGTGCTTTGGTGGTGGTAAACCTTTTTTGAAAGGTTATACAAATGTACATATGGCTGGAGACATTGACTCTAAGAAGTCTACATCGGGGTATCTATTTACTTATTCAAGGGGACAGTGTCATGGCAGTTTAAGCTGCAGAAGTGTGTGGCTTTGTCTACTATAGAGGTTGAATACATTGTCGTTACAAAAGCCTGTAATGAGATGTTGTGGATGAAGAGGTTCTTTCAATAACTGGGTTTGAAGTAGGGCAAATATGTTGCTCATTGTGATAGTCAAAATGTCATCTAACTCAGTAAAAATGCAAGCTTTCATTCCAGGTCCAAACGCCTATATGTGAGGTATCACTGGATACGAGATGTCTTAGAAACAAGTTTTATCATTGAAGAACATTCACACAGACAAGAATGGCTCTAATATAATGACAAAGGCCTTACCCAAGGTGAAGTTTAAAGTGTGTTGTAGCATTGCAAGCATGAGTAGGGTGAAGCCCTCCTCATGAGTCGGGAGGGGGAGATTGTTGGGTGTCCCTCCTCTTAGATACATATGAAGTATATTGTTTTTTAAGGGCAATAATTTACATTTGTTCCTCCGTTGTTGAATTTGATATATAATGCGTGTATTCAATGACACTTATGGATGGGCATATAATTATAGTAGTAGTAATAATAACAATAACAATAATAATAATAATAATAATTATTATTATTATACCAAAGGTTTCATGTAGGCTTGCAATGACAGTTGAAGATCTTCCACTTTTTTGGGGGGTTGAAATGAGAATTCATTGCTAAGAACAAAAAGATACATCAAGAAATTTTATTGCATGAACCATAGCCTGTGCTATATTATGAGCTTTTGTGTTGGCTACCCTAGAAACATACAAAAACTTACATTGATGAAAATATTGAGCTAATCGATAACATCCTAAACCAACAACCTTAATCCTCTAAGGACACATAGATATGGAACCATTTTTTTTTTTTGAGTTCTTATGGTGGACAACTTAATTCATCGTGGCTTTCATATGGCTAATCATTGTTGTATGTGTTGTTCCACATTGTAATGTTGCTTGCATGATTTGGAGTTTTTTCTTTCGTAGATTCTGGAGGTTTTGGGTGATGCCACCTTCCATGACTATGCATCTCGAATTGTGGTGTCATGAAAGCGTAGAGGACTTATCAAGTAGACGGAAAGTTCTAAGGATGGAAATCTCGACCATTGTGTGGTGGATAATATGGAAATACCCACATTTTTTAAAATGTTGGGATTGATCCCCTCTAAGTTGTCTTGATGTTGTGATGGTTTTGTTCTATTCATGGTTGTCTCATGGTCAAAGTTTCCTTTTCAAAGATGTAAAATATGTTGACTGGTACAATATAGCTCTCAAGCTAACCAAATATATTAATGTGGTCAACCAAGGGAAACAAAATCCCAATGTAGAGAGTGGCTCTCACTAGCCAAGTATACCAATATGGTCACTAAGGGAAACTAAGTCCCAGTGTAGAGAGTGACTCTCACTAGCCAAATATACCAATAGAATAGTCTCTGCTTCCGCATATGGGAGTGTGTGAGTGCCTCTATAGAAGACAAATAAATAAGTAGTCACACAAACGAGCAAGCCTCTATATAGGCAAATATAAGTGAAGTACAAGAGGGACAATATCTCAAGTAGGGAAACCAATGTCCCAATGTAGAGAATGACTCTCAACTAACCAAATGTACCAAGTGCTTGGTCTCTACTAAATACTAAGGGAGTGTGTGATTGCATCTAATGAAGACAAGTATATAAGTAAATCACACAATTGAGTATGGCTTCTAGAATAGGCAAATATAAGTGAGGCTCATAAGGGTTTTATCTCTTTGAATAGTTTTCCAGGGATTCACATGTGGAGTAGTGGTATAGATATACAATAAGCAAAAGCTAATCATAAACTACCTACAATGTAAACAAAATCCAAAATATAAGCAACGGTTTTACCTCAACCTTTTAGGTTGGGAGTTTGTATGCTTAGAGATGTAGCAGCACTATCCTCGATATTCCTCCTCTCTTCTCTTACAAAGGAACTCTCATTTGTGGTCACAAGAGAGAGACAACAACTCTCTCTTACTTTTATTTGTCCTCTTTCACTAGTTAGTTGTGTTGGGTGTCCCTCATTGGAGGTAGGACCCATTGCCTAATGGACAGAAGTGTCATTTGACACATTAAAGTAAAAAGAAAAAAGAAAAAAGAAAGAAGAGAGTTAGAAACTGTGAGCTGCAAAAACCATGAAAGGAGAGAGAAGTGAGAAAAACAAACCTTGGAGCAAGGAAGAAGAAGGGGGTTTTGTGGATCCTCTTGGGTTTGGTCCTTTTTTTCCTTCATGTTTTTGAGTGATTGAAGTTCCAAAAGCAATGTATCTCTTCTTGTTTGGGTGTTTGGAGGTTGGAGATTTCTTCTTGGGAAGAATAGAAGAAGTTTGAAGAAGAATGTATGAAGATAGGTGTTTCTTCAAAGGATTGTGAGCATCCACAAATCCGGACATTCTCTTCAAAGCTTCTTCATGTACTCTTGTATTAGTGAGATCAAACCTTATACCCATTTCATATTTCATTTAGTGGAATATTTTGTTCGGACAAGTGTCCCATGGTTTTTCCCTTTCGGGTTTTCCATGTTAAAAATCTTGGCATATCATAGTGTGATTTCTCTTATTATTTGCTTTGCTATTTCTTGTGATTATATGTTGTATTCTGTTTTCATTTCATTTTTTGCTGCATTGATTTGCACAAGAGAATAGGGAAAGTGTGGTTTCCCAACAATGTGATATTAAAGATATATTTTCGCTTTATCATTTGGTCTTAAAGCTATACAAATCATGTTCTACAATTCTACTCCATCTATGACCATGTCTTTCCTTATAACATCAACTTAACTTTAGACTTCTTTCTTTCTCTTATACTTAAATGATCATTAATGTATAAGCTTCGGTATGAGCTGTCTATGGAGTACACATTGACACAGTTTTCCATAATAACAAAACAAAAAAAATTGCATATGTGCCTTTGCATATACAGGTGCACCAATGATAACTCCAAACGTCCCACTTCTGCTGCCTACTCTCTGTTTAGGTGGCCCAGTGAGATCCAACCCAGGTAAGGAGTTTTCGTGTCGTAGCTACTCCACTCCACACTCTCCACTCCACTGCCTCGTCTTATGGCTTTGTTTGTTTCAAGTTAAACTCAAGAAAATGAGAAAAAAATTAAAAACCACCTAAGAAAATGAGAGACAAGGAAAGGAAATCAAAGTAACTGTACATTTTCAGTGATTTCTCATATCAATATGTTACGAGAGTTAGTTTTTTCAAATAGGGAAGTGAAACAACAAGGTATTGTTGTATGACAGTTAGCAAAATTAATTAATGAGAAACCTCTTGAAATCTCCCAAAATAATGTGCTTGTTGCAACCCAATGAGAAAGGAGACTTTTTTACCGTTACATGTCGACAAGATTTATAAATAAATAATCAAAATTTTGTTACATTTAATAGCAAATCTAAATAGAATAGAGACATTTATGATACAACAACAAAATATTAATTTTTCTTATCAAATAATAACCTAAAATAGTAATTTGAATACAAGTTTGAACTTGTTTCTCTTGCTCTTCCATCTCATCGACTTGAACATCATTGCTCTTAGGAATTGTGCATCATTGCTTTAGCACGACATGAATCAGTGACAACCAGTGGCTAGAAGTGAAAGAAAATAGGGTTGGGAATGAAAGAAGAATGAAGGGGTTTCTCTAGTTCGGTGGTGGTTTTAGCGAAGAAGAACGGAGAAGAAGAAGGATCGATGGGGAAGAACATAAAAAATAAATGTTTAAATGTCTACAACCACTTGTCAAAGACAACCGTTGGTGGCTTCAATTGGTTTCTTTCCTTCCCTTCCCCTCCTATTCTGACCAAATTGGTCAGATTAGGGTTTCGAGTATATATTGGTTAAAGTAGAAAAATGTTGGAAAGTTTCCATATCCAAGCTGGTTTTTCCTACCTTTCCCATGTGGTATCCCTTTGCATTAGGCAACAAAAAAAGGGTGTTTCTTGGGAAACCCTACATTTTGACATCAAACAGATAGGGCCTATAACTTGAACTTAGTTTTCCCATGCACAAAACAAATAGCCATTGTGCCATTAGTCACTTTTGGGGCGGAGAATGACCAGAAGAATGAATCATTTGGATCAATGAGCCATTTCATGAATAATGGGAAACATAGTGAAAGTTATAGAAACTTCAAAACTAGAATTAAAAAAATTCCTCCTTTTATCCGAATGGGGAATAAATGTTTGTGTCCTGGATTTTGTATGTCCTACCATGTTTTGGACACAAGGGTTGGGTGAAAATGGTTAAAACTGTAAATTTAATTCTCAAATGAAAAATAGGTATCCATAAAAATGGGATGTATAGGATTAAAGCAGTAAGAAAAGTGTTCAAATGAATATTTGCTCCCTATATAAAAGAGGCACCAAATTCCAAAAACCACCACAAGTCAGCTTTTGTATCCAAAACACGGTAGAAAATAAAAAACCTAAACATAACATTTGCTCCCATCTAAATGACATTGGAGAGATATAAACAAGTTTGAATCATCTCTGGTTTGAACGGACATACATCAAACCATCACCAATCAGTGTATGACATGGCCTGACAAAAGGTGTTTAGGTCAATACAGAGACTGATGTCTATTTATTTATTAAATGGGCGAGTATTACAATAAATAAGTACTTGTATATTTATTAATGTACCCTTTGTCAGACATTGTATGACATCCTGAACAGAGGCTGATGTGGCATTTGTCCTATCAAACCAGAGATGATGTGAATTTGATATAAACTATATATATAATTGTCAATTTTCCATCTCTCCCTTTTCAAGCATTATCAGGGAAAATGATATTAAACCCAAGCGTGAATATCCCTAATCTAAACCTTATTTTATTCAAAACATGATGTTACAAGTGATAATTATTATCCTCTCATTGAATTAGAGTGCCCTCACCAGCTATTGGTAGAGCGATATGAATCTACTTGACACCATTCCCAACCTTATATTGGCATGTTTGCATATCGTGTGAATCCAAGTTGAAAGATGGAAGACTATTTAATGAACTTAAAAGGAAACACTGTTATAGTCCTAGGATTTGGTGTCCCGTTTTGGCGTGTAAGCATTGATTCTCGAATGTAGATGTTCTATCCAGGATTTGCCATCCAAGACACCATGGGGCTTCACATGGAATAAAATGGGCGGGTGTTGGGAAAATTTCTTCTTCCACACATTGACTCGAGCTTGGGTTTTTTCTCGGATAGCCAAAATAGATTCAATACTTGCCTCAACAAAGAAGACTTTTCACATACCTCAAAGGGAAAAAAAAAAAAAAAACTATATTGATATAAGAATTGACAACACAATACAAGTATCTTACTCAAATTTAGGGGGACACCTCTCTCTCTCAGTCATCCTCCTTAATAGAGAACAAGCTAGTGATAAAAATCAAGGAATGAACTAGGTCCAATCCTCTCGAAATGAATTATAAATTCTTTACGTTACTCCTACTCCTGAGATAAAATAAATTTGATGATGATGTTGAGAATCTTTTCTTCTTCTTTATCCTGTTAATTTTTATCGAGTTAGTCAATTACAACATCTTCCCCATGTTATAAGGTAGTTACTCTCCATGTTCAACCCTTACGTCATCACAACCACTTCCTTCATCTTTCATCGTGATGTTGAATACCCATCTTGGGGGTGTGTCATAGCTCTGTTACGCCTGCTTCATGTAAGTGATGACCCATGTTTTGTTGTACATTGAACATCATGACACATACCTTGGTAAAAACTCTCATGCTCTGAATCATACCTTCATTTTAGCAAACGGGTTCAAGTTTTAGCCAAGATCCACATGCCCTACATCTGTAGGCGTATTTCTGATATAGTTCCAACAAATCCCCCCGCACGTATCTAGTTTAGAATTTACCTAGACACATGTGCTCTTTTTCTAACATTCCAAATCTATCTACCTAGGTCTCACTAATTTTTTTTAGAGATTCGTGCTCGAGTTTGTAACTGATTTGACTCGGTCACCTAATTGCAACCTTCTTTAGGACAAAAGATCTTCTAATGTTACATGTTTCTAGGATTTGCTCAACTTTTAATGTTATTAGATAGAGGAAACGGCGGTTCTTGCGTGGGAAATTGAACTGTCTTCACCTCCCAATGACAATTCTTCCTTTTGTGTTTCTATAAATGTTACCCCAAACATCATCTTGTTCTCATCCCTCTTTGATATAATTACATGTCATTCTTTTACAGTCATGTTGACGGGTCTTGATATTTCTGGAGTGATTTCAAACCTTGTTAAATAGGGTAATTATCCTTTTTGGCATACAATTGGTACTTGGGTTCCCTTGCTTATGGGATTATTTGATGCCTACTTTTCACATCATGTCCCTTGGTTGGACCACCACCCCATGGCTGAAGTATGATTGTTTCATCTTGGGTTTCCTTATTTTAAGGAGCTGGAGGATCATATGGAGCCATCAAATAATCCTATAATACTCCTTAGGTCATGAAGGAGTGCTTTACAAATAGGGATGAAGTGCCATCCGCAACTTTGGAGATGGAGTTCCCCTTTACATGTCGCTCATCCTCCTATGTAAGCTACAATTCTGCGAAAGGGCACTCATTGGAGAGGCACACTAATTTGAGCCCCTTCCTTTACTCTTTCTCTCTCAAACCATCACTTGGCATAACTCTTGAGGTGACCTCTAGAGAGGTAAAAAACACACCTCACCTAGGTCTCCGTGATTCGCAGTGTCGTATAGGTTGAACAGTTTTTGTTGAAACTTGCACTCTACCTTTGTTCAACACTAGCCTTTGTGCCTTATGTCGATTATCTTTAAGGTATTTCCTGTCTTCTTTAAGAAACGATGTATGTTATCGATCTGAGCCCTTGTATTTTCATCGTCTCACTTATTAGGATATTTTTTTCCCTTAGGCATTATTTTTTTCGATAAGAGACTTTGTAATTTTTGACTTATGTAATATAATTTTATTTGGACATTTTTTCCCTTAGACATTGTTTGTGATATAAGTCTTTGCATTAGACTCTTATTTATTATAGAACATTTTTGTCCTTATACGAATCTTTGTATTTGGCTTATACCATTTATTGTAGGACATTTTTATCCTTAAATATTTCTTTATTTTGATATGGAGGTTTATGTCACCTCAAATGTTTACCATCGACTCTTTCCCCTATGTGTATATGTCAACGAATATTTTTATCGAAGACTTTGCTGATCTGTCATGGCCTTTCCTGAACAAATGGCCATCCCACAACATTTAGGTTTTTTATTACCAAAGGTAGTACCATTATCCAGCTCACGCTATCGAGTCCATTCTTGACTAGAATGTGACCATCGACATGGCTCGAGTTATTCCAATGAGTCATTATGAACTCCTAGAATGACGCGTTATAGGCAATTTCATAAGACCTTATTGTTGTTAAGATTTCAAAAGATAAACTCCCCTTGGCACATGAATTTTCTAAGTTGTTACCTTTTTGCTTAGCGTCATGGCCATATCATCAAGCCAAGAATGAATGTCAATTTCTTTCCCGTTGGACCCTCGAAGTTCTCCAGTCCTGAGCTTTTCTTCCGTGTTGATCTTTGTGCTGCCTTTCCTCCTCTGTATCCCTAACAATAGAGCTAAATTCTTGTCGACCTTGATAAACCGACTTTGTCTAACTTTGTTCACCATGATGCACTCGAGCATTGCCATATCGTTTGATGTCGCGTTCCTCACCTTTGCCTTTTGGTTTTTGATATCTCGATCAAGCACCTTTCTACCTTGATGCCCTGCTCTTAGATCACCTGAATCACGCTCACGATCTTACCAATATAAGGCAAGATTGCTCGATCGTCCTGTGTTAAGTCGACGGGGACTACATTGACACTAATTAGCTTTGAGATTGTAGTAACCAATCCTTACTGGACAACCAATCGTCCTTTTTGCTCAATTTTTTTCCTACAACCTTTGTCAATCACTTCTTCAACCGTGACCGTATTGATATCTATCCACATTAGGGCAAGTTTGGTCTCGCATTCTCTCGCTTGGAAAGTCAGTCAATGTACTTATTCACCTTCTTTCTTGACATTTTCTTCTAGTTCCCCTTTTGTCACAATCAAGTCAACATCAACTGCACTAGAAGGGAGCTTAATTACCATTTTTTAACCTAAGGTGGTC
Source organism: Platanus orientalis (assembly GCA_025762735.1). Taxonomy (NCBI): domain Eukaryota; kingdom Viridiplantae; phylum Streptophyta; class Magnoliopsida; order Proteales; family Platanaceae; genus Platanus; species Platanus orientalis. The sequence continues at coordinate 937 of JAOXJP010141525.1, read as the reverse complement.
AATGTCAGCACCTAGTTTTGGCCCAGGGTCCAAAACTTTCTTTCGATGGGCAGCATTAACTATCTAGAATTGACCTTAGGCATCATAGGAAACCAAGGTAGTTAGATGACTTCTCATTTTTAGGCCATTCCCATTCTTTCCTAATTTGGCACTCTAAACCCTTGATTTTTCTAAGATCTTTGTCGGACCCACTTTTTTCATCTTCCTATCATCTCTCCTAATCTCATTGCTTTATGAATGGGTGTTCTAAGTTCAGTCACATGTATATTGTTACCCCTCATTAAAGGTGGCCCACCGAATCTCATTATACAAGCATCGAACAATCAATCGGGTGTCACGGATGCATCCCAAATGGTCAAAAACCCAGAAATGGAGTATTTGATCAACAAATTCCATCTTATCATGTTTCGGTGAATCTTGGTCCTTGATTTAGAATCTTTCAAAACTTGATCAAAATACACCCTAAATTATCAATCTAACATCATAGATGCATCTAGAACGTCATGAATATTTGAAATAGAGTGTTCAATTATCAAAATCCGTTTCAATTTTTGGTGAATCTCGACCCTCGATTTAAAATCTTTCAAATTCTAAACAAGATTCACATTGAATGGTCAATCAAATACTATAGATGGATCCGAGATGCCTCTAAACCTTGGGGTACTGGAAACGACCTTCAAAGTCCATTCCTAAGCCTTCCATTGCACCGCATCAATTTGTGACCTTCTGATATAGTACTTTGAGATTTCAAATTTAAAATCAAACCCCACCATAATGATCAACACCATCGATTTAGCCAATGGAGTGGGTCCGATTGAAATTGACAATTTTGTATAAATAAATTCTCAAGTGGGTCCACAAAGTTACGGTATCCCACAACACATAGGAACAAGTCTAATTCTCTTGACATGTGACACAATTTCGTCTAACTAAAAAT
>JAOXJP010141514.1:0-13341 GCA_025762735.1 Platanus orientalis | reverse complement strand
CCTCAATTGGGATGCCATCGGGTCCTAATGCTTTTCCTATCTTCATTTTCTTCAAAGCCTCTTTAACTTCCGTCACAGTAATCCTACGAAGATATCTATGATCTCTAATCTCTTCTACTCTATTGATTCCTAAACCGGCATTTCCTACATGATTCTCATTCAACATTTTTTTGTCATTCATTTTCTTGCAAAGGATGGTATAGTGGGAAGATGAAGTAGAAGAAATGATTTACTGGGCCCTTTGGTCATTTAAAAAATAACATAGAGCAAATCTCTCCTTCAACACACACACACAAACAAACAAAAACATGCAAATGTTTTTAAAGGCTACATATTAGGCAAACACGAATCAAACATTATACACCTAGCAACAATTTTCCTTAAATATTATAAAGTTCTTGAATGAGTTTGAAAATAAACTATAGTTGTCAGGTTGATAGTTTGATTCGATTTGAGCTGGAGTCATAGGTTGATTAGTAAATCTAATTATCTTTTTCTTGTATTCAACACCAATTTGTGACACTGATTCGTTAAGTTTGGGAAGTCAACTTGCTAAATTCACAAGGTGTAGTTGCTATGTTAATGAACTTTGTCATGTGGTAAAGACAAATCCTTGGTCATTAAGCATGGTGGTATTGAGACATAAGGTCAATATATTTGTATATCATTGATCATATCTAGGACCACTCAACTCATCAATTTCATTTAAAAAAAAAACACACACACACACTCATCAGCTTGGATCAGTTGGTGTTATGGATTTAACATTTTGCTTAAGTTCTGAAATTTGAAGTTTCTATTCTTGTTTTTAAGGGTGACAGAATTTAATAATTAAAAAAAATGATATAAATGGATTACAGATGATATAGGAAATAATAATGGAGAAAAGATAGAGGAGAGATAGGAAGGATAAATAAAAATTAGAGAAGAAATAGATAAAGAATATAAAGTAGAGAAAGAAAGGAAAAGAAAAAAAAAAAAGAGGAAAATTAAGGAGAAACAAAAGGGAATGAGAAACTGAAAAGGAATGTATATTCTTGGATTTCAAACAAAATTTTGAAATCTTAATGGAACCGATCAAAATTTTCGGTTTAAAGCTAGGCTAAAACTTAATTTGAAACCTGATGGGGGGTACTTCTAGGTTGCACAGCTATAGCCCTTAAAGCATGTTAACTCCATGACAGTTCACAAGATAGTAATCTAAATGATGATGAGGATTGTTTGGTCGATTGGAAGCTATTGAAATGCAAATTGATTTTCGAGCAATCCAAGTATAAAATTTAATTTTCTAATTAGTGCCAACTATTTTGAATGGATTATGATTCATTAATAATAAATTTGTGAATTGCAGAAAATTAATATTCAATTGTAGCATGTAGACAAAAGATTCATATGGTCAATACCCCCAAATTTGTTTTTACCAAAAAAAATTGTGAATGGATTCATAGCAAATCAAGAACTGATTCAAATAAATTGATTCATAGGTAGGTAAGGTTAACCCAACAACTGTGAAGTATACATTGAACCATATTCAGCTAGAGGTTCAACAGTTCTCTTTTAATGAGAATGCCATTTACAAATCATATTCCTATTCCACTTCTGTCTCCAGCTCTAGATTCCATACTCAACATCAATATCGACATTTCCGAGCTCAACAAACTGCTTCTTTTGTCGCTTGTTTTTCAAAATAGCATCTGATTCTTTCATCAACCTAATGTACTTCTTCCTCACTTCTAAGATAGGATGGGTCTCCATTGCTGAATCATCACAGTAAGCTTCTTTGAGAATCACAGTGCAGGTCTTGTTCCTCAATGAAAGGTAGAACATGTGGGGATGACGTTCAAATGCCTTGTAGAACTTCTGGGGCAACCCCAGATGTGTACGGAGGCAGAGAAGTTTCTTTCTTTCGGCCGAGTGATCGACAAAGAGACTAAGCAATTCATGAAGGACTCCTACAACCCGTTTCTCCGAAACATCACTATTTGGATTCAGTTCAGAAGAGTCTTCATACGGAGACACATATGGAAGCTTTTGGAATTCATCTAACCAGTTGGAGATCTTCGTCTTCAACCTCAAACCCTTGGAAGGGAAAAGAGGGTAGGAAAGTGGGGCTGATGATCCCTCCAAATATTCACCTCTTGTTAAGGCATTTTTTTGAATCGTTGACAACATCATCTTCCCATCTGGATCAACACCTAGTCCTTGAAGGCCATCTCCCATTTCAATAAAGTTAAAAGAGCTATCGTGATTCATGTCCACATATTGCAAGAAATCATCAGGCAAACCTAAGTACCATTGCACCCCTTGAATTATCTTCAGTGGGAGCTTTTTCTCATGGGTCATCAATATCAGTTTCTTCAACCTGACAATAATATCAACCCTTTGATCTTGATAAATTGCCTGTTCTTCTCTATCAAGCTCAATGGCTTTAGGGGTCAATCTAAACCATGGAAGATTGTACTTTGGGCCTGTGAATTCTTCGAAAACAGATGGGTATTGCCTGAGAAACCTGGCTACTTTGATGGGTACCCCCAATTCGAGTCCCCTCTTCGAGACAGCAGAGATCGGGATGCAACCATTGGGTTCATTGGTGATGCAAGTTTTAAGGGAGATGAGAGGTTTCAGCTCAAGAGATTTGTGAACAGTTTCAATAGAGTCATAGAAGGAGTCTTTCTTCCATTTCATCTTCACATCTACATAGGTGAAATTTTGGATGTAACTGTAACTAAAATGTTCTTCATAGAGGAGTGGTCTTTGGGAGGAAAAAAGTAATCTTTTAAGTTTCCTGAGGTGGATTCGATTGAAAATCATGGCCTGCTTTGGTATAACTCTGGGGGTTTCAGAATTTAGGGAGCTTGCCTGCTTTTGGTTCTGCTGCAAATTGAATGTTGGAGGCTGTTCGATTTCCAACTGTTAGTAACTGGTTTGTTCTTAAATTTGCAATTCAGCAAGTTTTCCAAATGACATGGTGAGAAACTCGTTCCTTCGATTCCCAGACTACTACTCAAGCTTGTCAAAGCTCAATTGAATTCCTGAAATGCATTTAAAAGGTTTCAACATAAATCAATCAAAGCTTAGGGAGCTTAGGAAAATTCTTAGGCCAAATGTTTTTTTCTTTCTGTTGACATGACAAATCCAGACTACCCTGTCCATGTCAACCACATAGCCCACTGTCCACCATGCATTAGCTGAAGAAGAAAATAAAGGCTCTCACCTGGCATGAAGAATCCTGTTTCCTTGATGATATGTTCAATGCAAATCCTTCCTTGTCAATAGAATTTATCTCCAAAATCCAGAAAAAATGTTTGCATGTTAAACTCCATTCAGTTCAAAGAGTCCAAATGTCAAATTAAGCAATGTTCCATCAATTCAAAAGTCTGTACAGACAACCAAAACATAGACTTCAAATGCTTGCATTAAAGACCCTCTTCAAAGATCAAACCCTTCTTCACTAGAGTTAAGAAGAAAAGGGGTAATTTTACACTCCTTTCTTCACCTATCTGCAACAAAAAAAATTTAATTAAAAGAGAGATTAGTTTTCCCATTAAAGTTGCAGAAACAACTACAAGAAGAAGAAAAAAAACACCTTGAAAACCCGACTAAAGACAACACACATCTATGAACGAAGAAATTGATGAAGATTCAAACTTTACCTAAAGAAATGGGATGATTTAAATCTATTCAAACGCGAAAAAATAAATAAATAAAAAGTGAATGAGCGTGATCTATGGTCATCTTCAATGACTCAAAAGAGATAAAAGGGGGAATCCCCTCTCCAGATTCAGAGCCTGTTCATTTGTTAGCTACGGATGGAAAGGGCAATTGAGAGGAGAGAGAAGACAATTCGACTTGACCATCCAAGGACTAGACTCTATAGGCAAGTGTTAAGAGGCAAACAACTGGTGAGAGTGAGAGCAGAAGAGGGTAGAGGGTAGAAGCCAGAGGATTAGGGTTGCTTGATTCAACGTAACAAGCATATCATAATAACGGCTCTGAATTGTGTAGAACCAAATATATGAGATCCTTGTGAGAACCCTGCAAGGATCGACACATCACCGTGCATGGGGTGGCATGCGAGGGGTTTTAACCCTGGTTTGGTTTTATGTGGGCCTCGAAACCACCTTCTCCATTTCATCTAAAACCACATGAAACCGAAAACCCAAACCATCTTCTTCCCCCTTTCGTCCGGCCGGCGACCACCTTCTTCCCCCTTTCTTGCATTTTATCACCTCCTTACCCCTTCATTTCTCTCATTCGCCATAGAAGGTCAAAAAAGCCATGGGAGGCTAGACGAAGCTCACAAGGACCCATTCATCTCTTTTCCAATCATCTCCGACTATTTGATCTTTCATACATTGTCTTTCTTCCATTTACGAAGACGAGGACGCCAAGTCCGATCATCTCCGCCCTATTCATTGCCGGCAGGAAAAAAGGAGTCGGTATCGAGACAGTCCCTCTTATTCTCTCTTCGCTTCTCTCCCTCTCTTTCTTTCTTTATTTTTTTTCTTTTCCTGACTTTTCTCTCAGCTAGACACATGCAGGCATGGGGGATTAGTGTTGTTGCTCTGGCTGGCGACCCCCTCTCCCTCCAAACCTGTCTAGATTTTTCCCTCCCTCTCTCCCAATAGAAACCCCCAGGTTACACCCCTACCTCTCCCTCTTTGCTCTCTTTCTCTCTCTACAAACTGACCCCCTTTCTCTCTCTACAAATCAACCCCTCTTTCTCTCTCTACAGAAACCCCAGGTGACACCCCACCTCTGATTCTCTCTGCTCTCTTTTTCTTCCTACAAATTGACCCCAGGTGACACCCACCACTCCCTCCAAATCTCTCTCTCTCTAGATTTCTCTCTCCCTCCTCTCAACAGGTGACACCCCACCTATGATTCTCTCTCCATACCGATCCCTTATCTACGAGGATTGCAGTTTTTAAAAATGGTTGGTTTGTTGGTTCTAACAAAGAAGATGAAACCTCCAAACGCTACGCAAGGATAAAATATTTTTGTTTTATTTTTTGTTAACAAAAAGGACAAGGATCTTGTGCTTAAAAGATCAACTTCCCTGAGCAGCGAATTCATCAAAATGTATCACACCAAAATATGGTTGATTAAACTTTAACAAAAGGACAAGGATCATCAATTGCTCCAACTCCCATGCATCTTATCACACCAACCAGCGGTGGGGATGACAGGCTACGCAACAAGCAGCAACAATGAACAATTTTCTCCCTATTAAATCATTGGCAGGCGACCGACGAACAATTTTATCCCTGCTTATTACTAATGGTGGGGACAGAATAGGGGACAAGAAAAGATAAAGAGAATAAGCAAAACGGGGGACCACCTAGTCGCTAATGGTGGGGACAAACCTTCAACGGTCAATCGGCGACGGTGACGGCGACCGACGACTAGCGAACAGGGGACCACCTGGTGGGGACAGATGAAAAGAACAGCACGTTAGGTTTGGGTTTCTCCCACTGTCGAAGTGGAGAAGAGAAATGCAGGGCCCACATCAAACCAAACCAGGGTTAAAATCCCTCACACGCCATCCCACGCATGGCAACATGTCGCATTCTCCCGGCATTCTCATAGTGTTCTCACAAAAATAGTTCTCACACAATTTTCCCCCCATAATAACCTGTTTCAAGTTGGGTTGGTTCGACTTGCCCCATGCATCAACCCTAATCCAACCAGTTTTTAAATCAGGTTATTACTTTTCCAAACCAAATCTAACCCGATTTAAAAATAAATAAAAAAGAAGAAAAAACAATCCCATCCCATGATGTAAAAAAGGCTAAACCTAAACCAACATAAAAATTAGGGAGGGCCAGTTAGGCTTGGGTTGAACCTCACCAAGTTGCACTACTTGTTTGTGTTATAATTTGCCAACTACCTAACTTGACTCCTTGACTCCCCTGAGTTGACTCAATTCCTAAGCCTAGCAAGTCAAGTCATGCTGTTGACTCTCAACTATGCCTGACTCACGTGAGTCAAGTTGCTAATGCGGCATATTTGGATCGAGTCATGTGATGTAAACCTCAGAGACCCAAAGCCAATTTGTAAAATAATAAGGAGCCAACAAATGAGCTCCCAAGTACATTCAAAACCCTAAAAGAGAAACGAGTAAAAAACTTGAATGAATGAAGACTTAAGTGATTGAGAAGATTAATCTTTAAACTTCAACTTTTAACCATATAAGCCTGAACATTGGAGATTGAATTGTATTTTGTTGGTGTGCTTGTGATGAAAAGATGTAATTTGGTTTTTCAATATATTAACACTAATAGTAGTACTTTTACTTTAGTTTGGACTTTCGAGTTTAGAATTAGTTACATCTACTTTGCTCTTTTTTTTATGAATAACGTCTACTTTACTACGGTATTGGACTATTAGTAATTTGTATAATTTATTTTTAGAATTTCAGATTATAATACTAAAAATGCTCATGTATCATGAAAATATATAATACTTGATCCGAAAGACTATATATAATTTTTTAATATTTTTAAAATATTTACTCCCTTAGTTGACTTGAGTGACTCCCAATTCAAGTTGACTCCTAAGCTATCCAAATCAAGTAAAAAATCTGAGTTGAAAACCTTGGTTCGGGTCAATTAGTCTAATCATAAGGGTGTAAACTTATACGTATTCAAAATCATACTTTTGAAAATTGAACTGAATCAATGGTCAAACCCAGCGACACTTGAACCAGACATATATCCAGTTATTGGTTACTCAGAACCAGACTACACCAAAAAAGGCATTTAACTGATCAGTTTTTGTAAACATTTTAGTTTTTTTATGAACCACTTGATTTTTTTACAAACTAACTAGTTTTTAAAAACATGCGTTTATATTTTTGAAAAACTTAGGTATATAAAGCCCTCATAAAAGAGTTAGTTTACATGCAGAAATATATACAAGGTCGAATTGAGGTTGGTTAGAGTTGCCTCATCCATAAACCCCAATCCAACTGGTTTTAAATCAGGTTACAATTATCTTCCAAACCAAGCGCAACCCAATTACCAAATAAAAAAAAAAAGCCTAACCCATAGTGTAAAAAAGACCAAACCTAACAAAGGGTTTGGGTTGAGCTGAGCCAGGATCCTCTGCAGTAAGTTAAACTACATTATTTAAGAATGAAGAGAGATTTTTTTGGTATGGCCACTCAGGCCCACTTTGACAGCCGCATATAGAGCGGAACAGAACCCATACAACAACGGGAAGCAGGCGATATTGCGCACTGCAATTTGTACCCAATGGGTTTTGACCCCTGGCCTTCACTGTGGAAGGATGATGCCCCCCAGACATCGGAGCATGGGGGCATTGGCAAGAAGTTCTTTTGAATGATCAAAAGACATGATCAATGTTAATGGTCCTAAGAAAATATAAAAAGAAAGCCTATATATTCAATGGCTATGATCATCTGATAAGAATCAAAATATTCATTGCTGTGTTTGTCTACCATGTGTAGCTTTTAGGTAGGAGGACAAAGATCTCATCCTCCGACCAGTCATAACATCATAGTCAAAAAGATGAAAAACCCTTATATTCGAACAAACTCTCTATCATCTTCCTCTGATGAAAACCTTTTGAGGAGTTTCATGAGATTAAACTACTGGAACAAGAAAAGGATGCAGCCGGAACTTGGCCAGAATCGACACCATTGACAGGTTAGTCTCTCTCTCTCTCTCTCTCTCTCTCTCTCTCTCTCTCTCTCTCTCTCTCTCTCTCACTGAATTGATACATTTCCCTTTCCAAGGTGATTGAAAGAGGTTTCCAATATGCATCTTATGGAAGCAGTTTAGTAGGAGGGGTTGTCCTTCTCCTTTTTTGAATAAGAACTCTTGCCCTAGTCTTTATGATGCTACTTATTTCTCAAGGCATAGGCTGAGAAACTTCTACAGAAAGTAAGGTCAATAATCAGAATCTTTAACTGCATATTCTAAAGCATATCCTTAATGGAATAGAATCTATGTAAACTTGGACCAAAAAATAGTTACTTAAAAACATCTACTTAGCTTTGAATTCCACTACCTACATTATTTAATCAAGAACATCATGCTTATAGGCTAATATAAAATTCCTGAAGATTTCCACCTCATAATCTCAAAAGTCATTCTTATAAGGACCCAAATGAGCAATGGACTTATCCACCCATTCAACCACACAAACACCCAAATCAAGGGAGGGCTCGTACACAAATGGAGGTACTGGAATGCATGAAGCAGCTATATCTCGACCAGTAATTAGAAGTAAACAAAGTAACTCTCCACAATAGAATTTTCCATTAAAGAACATATTTCATGTGTTATGCTCGCAAAATTTTACCATTAAAGAAGCCAAATTTCATCAGGTAAACCCACAACATGCTAGGGGCAGATTTAAAATGAAATTCGGGGGGCGGGTCCGGCGGGGGGCTGAAATTGGAAGCAAGGGTTATCTTAAAAACCTTGGCAATAAGCAATTGTTTCCAACATACCGTCAAATGTTGTTGAGTGAGGATACCTAATTCAAATCAAAATCTGTTAAAGACAATAGAAGGGAGAGTGGTTCAGGTTCCAAAAATCTCTTTCCTGAGGCTTCAAATGTTCATGTTCGGAGAAGTTCCCTTCTCAGTGGCATTCCCTAAAGAGAAATAAGAAGGGTACAAAGATTGAAAGAGCGTACCTTCGCAGCTACGAACGAGACTAGGTCCGACGATAAGATCCCAGATGAGAAGCATACGAACGATTTGGGTGAAAAATGAAACCCCTACGAACGTCTTCCTTCTTCCTTTCTCTCTTTCTAGTTTTTTGCTTATTTCGTTTTTTTTTTTTTTTTTCGATACACTTACTTGCACACACACGTAGGGAACTCCTCCATACTCGACAGTCGACAGAATTATAACGAAGAAGAAAGAGTCCTAGGGCTGTAAACGGAGAAACTTCGGAGCGGATATAGATAAATCCGTATCCATATTTCTATTCGTTTAATTAGTTATTTCGGATGCGAATTCCAATATGCCCATATTTATAAATAGGATCCTCCTTCGTATTTATTTATTTAAATGAATTTTGGATAAGATTTCAGATATACCCTATCACACTTTCTAGCATAAACTTTTAAGGGTTTTGTTTAACTTTTTTTTATAAAAAACTTATTTACTCAATACCTTTTTATTTATTTTTAGCAAGGAGCGTTAGTTCAATTTCATTCAACAAGGATTTTCGTGGTTACAAAACTCCTTTTCAAGAATGAAAGAAATTCTTTGAGGAAGGATTGTGTCATTTTATTTGAGAGAGACATGCTCCTTGGATGCTATTGCGGTCATAGCATGGACTGTTTTATTGCAATCACAGGGAACAAAAGAAATGGACTTGTTGGGTTGGTGGGATATAATGTCTCGGCAATCAGATATGATATTGTAGATTCTGTAAGGAGGTTGAGCCTCTAAGTCATTTAGGATATTCACTATAGTCTGATTGTCTCCTTCAATTAAAACAGGCTTTTTTGACAAGTCTTTCACTAACTGCAGGCCCAAAAGGAACACCATGGCTTCAGCTTCTTCAAGATTAAAAGGGTATAGTTATTGGGTTTTCGCCCTGAATGAAGACACCATTGTGATCCTAAATTAGGGTAGTCGTTGCGCTTTAATTTCCTGCTACACCATCAACTTTAATTTTGAAGGAGTTTAAAGGAGGGGGCATCCATATGGAAGTAGTGTTATTTCCCGAAGGGCCGGCCTGATCATCTGAAATAAAGTTTGAGCTCTCCTGATTTGGATTGTAATCTTTGATCATCTTCATGACATTAGCAATTATAAGTACTGCATTTGCCAGTTTTTGGTCAAATATTACTTTGTTTCTTGCTTTCTATATGCACTATAAAATGATATACCCTTGCTGAAAAATTCTTAGGTGAGAGGAGAGGAAAATCCATTATTTAATCTACTCATAAAGGGATTTTTGACTGTCTCGAAGCCTAAGATTGAGAGGGGATCCAAACCAAACCAATTTGGCCAATTCACATTCAAAGAATATGTGAGTAGAAGTTTCTCTTTTCTTACCGCATATAGGGCATAATGGGTCGCAGTTCAGAATGAATCTCACCATTGCGCTCTTAAGAGGGAGGGTGTTGTTAAGGCATATCCAAACGAATGTAAGGACACGCGGGGGAACGGTTTTTCCTTCCAAAATTTTGACCAAAAATTTGTCTCCCCTTCTCTGGATGATGTGGACCCTTTTGAATTGAGAATAAGTTTATACACAGATTTTGCTGAGAATTTACTTGTGGAAGTCATGGTCCATATCAGCCTATCTACCTCATTATGCACATCTTTAGGTAGATGAATTTGAAAAATCTTTGCAATTGTGACTTTGTCAAAATGGGATATGATAAATTCTTCTTTCCACTTCTTAGAAGTTCTGTCAATTAGGTCTTGAACATTGTTGGCTCCTTCCATGTTTGATTCACCCATTTCCAAAAGGATTTTGGAATTTGGAATCCAAGGGTCTTACAAAATTTTTATGTTGGTGTCAGTTCCAATCAGCTAACAGGTTCCTTTTTTTAGATCTCTGCATTTCATGATGTCCCCCCCCCTCCAAGTCTTGGATGCATTGGAGGAACATTTCCCTGTCCAGAATGGTTGGTTCCTCAAGTATTTTGCTTTACAAATTTTGGCCCATACTTCATCCTGGTTCTCAATGAATTTTCAGCCCAACTTTATCAATAATGATTTATTAACAGTTTTCATATCTCTGATTTTCAGACCTCCTAAGTTTTTTTTCAAGATGAAAATGTTTCTATTTTTTGAAATATAAATGGTTTTTTCCCTCTTTGAATCCCCACCAGAAGTCCCTTCGAGTATAATCAATTTTCCTACATATATCTTTTGGGATGATGATAAACTGGAATAAACGAAAGAACTAATTTAGTCAAGACTGTCCTGCCTGCGTATGATAATAGTTTTGTCTTCCAACCGGATAATTTTGTGTCAACCATTTTAATTATGAATTGGAACGACTCTCTCTTTAAAGAATCTAGCAGCAAATGAGATCCCAGATATTTTTTCGATTTCGCAATAATTTGGACTCCCATCAAAGCTAGTAATTCTTCCTTTTTCTCCTAGCTCACATTCCTGCTAAAATGTACTGAGGATTTCTGGAAGTTGATTTGCTGACCCGACCATTTTCCATAAGATTCCAACATCTCTTTAATTTTATTGATGGTATTTTAGATCTGCCAAACAACAGTAAATCGTCATCAAACATTAAATGTGATATGGATGACGCATACCTATTGATATGTAGCCCTTTGAATTGGGATCTCAGCTCCATGTTCACTACCAACTGTGAGAAGATTTCCTAATTATATTTTGTTAAAGAGTTTTTCATTCTATTTCTTTCCTCCAAAACATTTTCCTTTATTTTATTATTTTTTAATGTTTTTTATAATATCCTTTTTAAATTTCATTTTTTCCCTTTTTAATCACTCAAACCTCCCTCTCAATGGCTCATATAAGATACATTTCTAATTATCTATCTCACATTGTCTTATCTATTATTATTATTATTATTATTCATTTCTAAAATGAATTTTTTTTGTTTATGTCCCTTCATAATATCCTTTTTAAATTTCATTTAATTTTTCCTTATTTTTAGCACTCACACTACCCTCTCAATAGCTCATATAAGATAAATTTATAATTAAATAGGTAACTCCACACTTAATTTTTTAATTAAATAAGTAACATCTCTTTCTTTATTTTCCAAATTCTATCTTCACATAAATATTTCCACCCAATTTTCTCCCATGCCTAATAAAATAATTCTATATAAAATCATTTTCACCTAATTTTCATTAATTTTTTTATATCTCCTTTACCTCCCTCTTTGTCTTCCACATCCTTTGATCTTTGCCCACATTTTTCTCTATCAAATTCTTTTAATAATCCATTGTAATTGTCGCGAAATGGGAAGCTCTTCAAGGAAATTTCATTCTCTTAACAAGTGGTTTTCTTTCATTTTTAGGTAATTTCTCTCTTAATTGTTTCGAATAATAGGGTGTTGAATTTGACTATGCCAACAGAGGCTCAAGTTTAATAGAATTCATCTTATCCAAAGGGATTAAGAAGCATACAAATGGTGAATGACTATACCAACAGAGATAAAAAGCTTACAGAGGATGAATGATTATGTCAACAAAGATAATAAGCAAACAGAGGGTAAATGCCTATGCCAATAGAGGCTCGAGTTTAATAGAATTCTATTTAGACATCTTTCTCATTTTTTTTTCTAGAACAATATATCTACTTTGTTTTATAAGAGAATAATATATCTACTTGATAATGTGAATTGTATCGAATCTCATTTTCTTGAATTGTTTAGAGAAAGTTGATATTGGTTTATTCATTGTGGTTAGTTTTATGAGATTGTGATAACTTGAATTCTTTTTTTTTATGTAACAAGGTTGTTTTTTATTTAGGATACAGTTGTATATTGTATTTGATTTTGTTATTTATGGATCTTTATGCATCATATGTATTTCATATACATTGTATTTTATTTTGTTAATTGTTTCATGTTATGACTGGCTTATTTTTATTAATACATCCTGTGCATCACACGGGTTTTTCCACTAGTATTTATTAAACGAATCAGATATAGATGTATCTGTATTTGCTTTAATTGAATTGAATACAAATTGAATAATGATGCTTAGGTGGATAGTTGACAACTCTAGAAGAAACCTAACCTTTTGTCTAAAAGAAATGCAAAGAGGAGAGATATTTTATGTCTATTTGGTGCAAATACCATTATACCCTAAATTTTCAACGTGATAGAGGAAACTTGCATTTGGATTTACAAAAAAATGAGATGATGGATTTCATTTTGAATGTTCTAAAGGTGTGGAAATGGATATGCACGAAATTCCTACAAATTTTATCGTTGATTTGAAAGTCTCAAATCAAGGAATTCATTTAATTAAGAAGAGGTAGTGATTTCCAATTCCATGTTTAAGACGTACTAGTACTTGTCTTCTCTCATTTCTTTCCATTTTCTATCCCATTCCTACCGTTTTACATTCTCCATGCCCTACATATTTCGTCTCCACTCTCCCCTTCACTCCTAGGAGTGGCAATGAGCCTAGTTAGCTCATCTCAGCTTGGAGCTTAATTCATCATGAGTCGAGCCATGTCCTCATTTTAAACTCATTAAGTCGAGCTTGAACCTGAATTTGAGCTCTTTTTCTAAGCAAGACTATGTTGAGAGCTAGTTAAAACTGCGGTTTGGTTAAATTTTTTAATTATATATATATATATATATATATATATATATATATGTATGTGTGTGTGTGTGTGTG
>JAOXJP010141503.1:0-13341 GCA_025762735.1 Platanus orientalis | reverse complement strand
CCCTCTCACTCTCTCTTATCTCCCTCTCTTCTTCCCTCTTCTCTCCTTCTCTCACGTTAAAGTTTCTGTTCTTTCCTATTTTCTTCTTCTTCCTCTCTAACTTCTTGATCTTATTACATTCTTCTTCTTCTTTCCCTAATCTTCTGTCTTCATTCTTTCAACATATTGCTGTTTTCTTTAATTCTACATTGTCTTTTGGATTCTTGAATCAAGATTCCATCTTCTTGAACCCTAAATTTTCTGCACAGGAAAACCTACTGCCTCCTTCATCTTCCCTACCAAAAAACCTTGATTCCTCATCATCTATACCTTCCATACTCTAATCCTACCCTGTTCAAGCAAACCCTACAGTTCTAAACCCTAGTTTTATCAAGAACTATCCAAGAATCCAGTCCAATCAAATCGGCCACCCCTAAATCCTCTTTCTCGTTATTTCTTTCTTTAGGGGAATTACAAGGGAGATGGAATATAACCTGCGGCTACCTCTATTCCCAGATCACATTAGATTTTGTCTATAGAAAAGAAAAAAAAAAAAACCATTCATTCAGATCACAGCAGCAGCCCCATTAACCCATTAGCCTGTACAGAATTTTCTGCACATAAACCCAACTACTTTAGGTTAACAGTGACACTTTTACCACCTCCCTTTGCTGTTGCTGTCTTTTTTATCAGGTCATAAATCCATTCAAGAATTCACCTTGTTGCACCCATACCCTGTCCTTATTCAGCTGTATTGAGCAGCACGTCAAACCATGTGAGCAGCCCATATTTTCCCCTTCTCTAAACCTTCAATTCAACATTCTATTCTTGACCATATTTTCTGTTCACAAACAGCAAACCAGAAAATTCAATCTTGAACCCATTACAGCCTATTCTTGGTCCAAGAACCTAAATCGTGAACTTCTTTGATCGAGTCTTGGACAACCTATCACCTTCTTGATTCTTGTAGGGCCATTCAGTTGGTATACTGCATCACCTTTGCTCTTATAGCAAAGATGAATTCCATCTGTATATTGATTTTAGTGGTAACTAATAAGGGACGGCCTTTGTTCCAGCTTGATGTCAAAAATGCATTCCTATATGGAGATCTTGAAGAAGTTTATATGAGATTACCTCCTAGATTTTAGCATTCTACTAACAAAGGGAAAGTGTGCCACCTCAGAAAGCTCTCTATGGCATTAAGCAGTCTCCTAGAGCATGCTTTGAAAGCTTTTATAGTGCCATTGAGTCTTACCAACATCTTCAAGATGAGGGTAATCAATTTCTTGACCTAGGTCGCTATCAGAGATTGGTGGATGATGTTGGATCAGTCTAGGAAAGCCACAGGAAAAAAAACCTACTTTTGGAAATTTTGGGCTGTGAAATTATCAAAATACCCGTCCATCCATCAGAAAATTTTAAGCTCTGACAAGGTGAATCTCGGGTTCAAGATGAACCACTGTTCCAAATTTCAACAAATTCGAAAGTGCTTTGGTGTGTGAACTTATTTAGACAAGGTTGCTGTTATGGACTTGGGAGGATTTAGCAAAAAAAATGTGCTATTTGGACTGATAAAAGGCCAAGTCAGATGGGCTGTGACAAGTGACGCATGGGCTTAAAATTGATCAAAAGGAGGGTTGATTTGTGTGCTACCCTGAAGTCTGAATAGATGGCTGATCAGGATCTAAAACAGTGAGGAACAATAGGAGTGTTGTGGGACAAGAAGGATCAGTTATGGAGCATAATCTGGGCTGGCTTTGGGACAGTTTGTGGGTTAGAATAGGGTTGAACTAGGACAGAATAGTGAGAGATGGGCTGATAGATAGACTGAACAGAAAAGAGGAAAAAAGGGGATCGTGGGTTGATAAGATGGGTGCCTTGGGACTGTTACAGAAATAAAAAAGTTAAGGGAAAATAGGGGACTGTAGAGAGAGATAGTAAGGAAGAAGACTGTAGAACAAGGAAGAGGAAGAAGAAAAGGAGAGGAAAAGGAGAGAAGGAGAGAGAAGAAGAGAAGATATACTAGAGGAAAAGAGGGAAGAGAATTACCTCACTCATGCCGAGGAGAGAAGGATGGAGGAGATAGAAGAGTTGGGGAATCCATGACTCAACCCGGGAAGAGAGAGAAAAGGCTACAGGTCGCCACCCCAATCACACACATGATGCCCAATTTTTTTTTTTTTTTGATGAATACACATAATGCACAATTTTCAAATCTTTTTTTTTTTTTTTGAAGAAGAAATTAAGGTAAATATATTAAAAGATAAAACATGAGTACAGCATGAGAGATGCTTAGGCAAACAACTCAGGATAAGAAAAATCAAACTGACAAGGCTTACTCATGAGATAAGCACAATTTTCAAATCATATTCTTCACTGAAATTTTTTTTAAATCGTGGGCCTCCTTTATAGGGCTTACATTGCTAGCAATAAAAGAAAATTCCTAATATAAACTATCCCTAGATTCTAGGAAAATATTTCCTAACCTAAGCAACTTCTAAAACCTTAAGAATCCTTAAAAGGAAGGACTCTTGGTTGCCACAATTTCTTGGATTGTTGGCCAAGTTATTGTGCCCCACAAAAATAAAAAAAGATTTCCAAAATTTTCCAACTATTAGGGACTGACGATTTTAGCTGGAATATGCCCCACTTAAAAAATCCTAAACTACTAAATAATGTTGCTGACGACCAGTTGGATGTGGGCCCCCCTTTTTGACTTTTCAATGGTCCAAAAAGGATTTCCAACATGGCTGTATGATCAGCACATGTGGGCCCCATATTTTGGCTGTTTTAACAGTCCAAAATAATTCAAAATTTGCTCGATGATGCCCTTCTAAAATCTAACACTAAAGGCAAGTTTGCATTATTACATCAAACACCCTAAGACATAAATAATTACAAATGGCCCCCTAAACTACTAAAAAAAACAACAAAATTGCATGTCTTGAATCGTGTCTTATTATGGGGAGGTGTACACAAGTCTCATCAAATTGGTTGCATCTGTGGAGAAGCTTATCTACTTGACCTTAACTAGACTTGACATTTCTTATGTTATTAGTTTATGCATGCTCCCACTGCAAAACACCTTGAGGAAACATATTGTATTGTTCGTGATACGAACATCTTCACTGAGGTGGGACCCACAAATGTGACAACAAAGAGAGGTTGTGTGGAGCAGTTTATGGAGCATAATTGGATTTTAATTAGAGTCTTATTAGAATTTATCTAAAATTTTATCTTGAGTTATTTTGGTTATTATTTAGTTTCCCAATGTAACTATGAGTTTTTAAGCGTTTAGGATAATGTCTACATTTTCTTTTAGATATGTTAAGTTAGTTATATTAGGATAAGATTATAAGAGTCCAGGTCTAATTATAAGTCAAAATTGTAATCCTATCACTTTCTTTTCAGGCCCTATTTTGGAGGGTCAAAATTTATCCGTCTGGATTGGTTCTGGTGTCATTTGAAAGGTTATTCAATTACCTTTCCAACAGGACCAAACTCTTGAGAATCTTATCTGATTTGGAAAAGTTATGATCACAATACTAAGGGGATATCAGCAAGTAACAAATATAGGACTTAGAAGTCATTTAATTATTTAATACGGAGTCTTTATATCAAAGTCATAGTGGGTTTAGGATTAGTCATGTCAATTGTAGTTGGTTTAGGAAAAGTAGTGGGTCTATAAAAGAACCACGACTCTTATGTAAATGTGGATGTTGCATTGAATAAAGAAAAGTTTTGTTTAAGGGAAAGAACCCCATGGCTGGTGTTGTCTATCACAAACCCCAACACACAGCCACCAAAATCCACCGATAAGACTAATCGTTCCTTCTTGTTTGAGGTATGGAGGAGGTATTTTTTGCCATCTAAGGCCTTGCTAACATGCACAAGATAACAAAAGAGTAGGTGAAATCCACTTCGTGACTCCTCACATGTCCAACACATGTTACGTCTGGTGTGAAAGTCTTGCCACTTAATCAAAGAATCTGCAATCTCAAAAGCCCATAATGAATTGGACAAGAAAGACAACTGTTTGGTTTTATCATCAAGGGTATACATTGCCCCTTGTAGTGGACATGGCCTTTGTACATGTCTACCATGCCTACATCCTCCTGTGTCACCCTCACTAGGAAATGCCTACTTTAGTGTTGTTTGCTATGAGCACCAATCCATCAAGATAGAAAGGTAACTAGTGCCCGCACCTCATGAGAAGTAAAAGGTTCCATAGATTGGATTACCTAATGTGGCATTGTAAGCCTCCAATTGTAAAACCAATGCTTCTCATGGCTGCGGTGCAAAGCGCCAGCACTCCAAAGAGACAAGCATTTGACTTAAACAAGTAGTGTCATTGCAAGCAACTGAGACCCATGAAGGTGCTAAATGAGTATCTTAGTCAACCAGTTGTGATTGTAATGTGTTGATAACGATTCCCCTGCGACTTGAAGCACCAAGGAGGCATCCAAGTTGGACAATGAATATCATCAAGTTGATGTCTTAGCGAGTCAAGCATCATGTAAAAAGACATCTTGGTTCCTTGTGTAAACTTTGGCCCCAAACAATTTTATATAAGCATATCCCTCACAAAGCCAAGAATTGAAACAATAGATTAGTCAAATACGCGGATTTGAGGCATCCTATGTACTTTTTTATTTTAAGGGAGCCAGGTGTTCTTTGTATGTTAGGGATGAAATTCTTTAGACATTCCCTTCTTTCTTTATGATCTGAAAAAAAATTAAATTAAATAAAAGAAAAGAAAAAGGATTCTCAAAGAAATGTTCTTACCGCACAGCGCACAACAACTGCAGCCCATTGGCTCTCAACTCCTAGCATTAGAAGATAATCCAAGACCCTTTCCTACAATTAATCCAAAATGATAACAGATGAGGCATTTTCAGGTTAAAAGAAGATTGAAAGCTACAGCTTGAAGTAGTAAAAGAATTTAGCACAAACCTGAGACAATATTGTTTGATTAGTCAACCTGTTGGCATTCTTTCCAGCTTCGGCCTCCAGACCTCCCATCAATAGCAACTTAATGGTTTCTAATGCACTGAGCAGATTTACTGTCTACTGGCATGGTATTAAGTTTTCAGACACAACAAAAGTTCAGCAGTAAAGTTTATGTGACAACATAGTAACATACTCTTGCTGTCATCAAGCAATAACAAATCTAACTGCAATTAAGATTATTCAAAGCAATCTCATAATCATTTTATGATTATCCTACCTTTTGTTGGGTAAAATTGTACGTACTACCACGAAGCTTCAAAATTGATATTAAAGGCCCAAAACCCATAGTTTCCCTCAGTAATATCTGAACCAGACAAAAAGTGTGATCACTACGACAAAAGAACAACATAAATTGACAGCAGAAAAAGCCACAAACCTGGTTAGATGCGCTGTTACGAATGAGATTGTGCAACAATTCAAGACAGTCCTGCATAATAACAGAAACATTAGCAACACTGCCAACAGATTCATCAAATTGCGAATTACTTAACACGTACAAACAAATATGAAAAGCAATCAGACATGAGAGAAAATAAATGACCATGGAACACAAGATATGGAATCAGATTGTGCATAGAAAAGACCAAGATCATGACCAATTCTTTGATTTTTGCAGGGTTAAACAGGGAAGCAGTGATGCAGGATAAGACAAGCTTGGATGTCCAACTAATGTGGGGAATTCTAGGCTTGTATATCTAGCTGATGTGGCAAATAATAAGGCTGCGGAAGCTAGGACAGACTTAAAATTATCAAGAATTTATGTATACAGTATACCCACCCAAGTAATCACACACTTAGATGGAAGTTAGGACAGAATTAGGGAATCAAAGTAGAAGAATTAGAAGGAATCTGTGAGTGACAGACAGAGTGAAAAGAAGAGAAGGGTTGTTTTAGGGATTCTGGAATTTCAGGGTATAACCATGAAATTACCAAAATACCCCTGTAGAAGCATCAGAATATGAAATTTTACAGGTCATCATATGTGATTATAAGTGATCATCATACCAAATTTGAGCTTATTCTAACAAATAAAAGTATATGAAAGATAAGATTTACCAGTCAGCAGTGTTTCTTTAACAAGAAGACAAAACAGTGGAGGTTCCTTGATCAAGAACTTGATTAGAACTGAGGGGAATCAAGAGGGGATTAGATGGGGAGAAAAACCCTAAAAGAAAATAATGAAATAGGGCTGTATAGGGAGGGAGGGGATTTGAAGGGTTCAAGGACCCAAAAAACTCTGTTTTAACATCAATGTAAGGGAACTCCAAAGAAGATCAACTAAACAGAAATTTAATGAGAAGAAGATCAACTAAACAGAAATTTAATGAGAAGATTTAAGTGGAGTTTTCTAAATAATAGAAGGTTTGAATATGAAACAAAACCTGATTAAACTGCCATTAGATTTCCTGATTTGATTGGAGCGATTTGGCATAGTAGTGTCTATAGGAAGTTCCAACCATGAGCCATATGGTTCTATAGAACTCTTTGAATTTCAGCACCTGGTTATGTCAATGTGCAGCAGAGATATGATGAGGGAAGAATATTCAAGATGAAGAAGAAGAGGAAGATAAAAGGTATTAGAAGAAGAAGAGAAAGAGAAGAAGATGATAGAAGAAAAGAAGAAGATAGTAGAAGCGAGGGAGGAACCTGAATTGGGAGCTCAAGGCTACACCAAAAGAAGAGGATAGAGAAGAGGAAGTGGATAAAGGTACCAAACCCAACTAACAAACTTGTTCACAATTCTTTAATTCATCATAACTCCCTTCATTGAAGTCGTTGGGGCCTTATATAGGCTTACAAGACCCAAAATATAGCAACTTCCTAAAAATAGAAACTTCTAAACTCCTAAACTTGGGACTAAAGACTTTCTAAAAACTCAGACTCTCTAAGACTTTCCTAAAACTTAGACTTCTAAATACCTACTTAAAAGAGGGCTGTCAATCAGCAACTTGTAGGATCCACATGTTTGACTTTGTAGACCACATAAAGACAAAATATAGTAGCTGTTGACCTACCCATAAAAAGTCCTCAAACACCCTAGCTTTTAGCCTTATTACAATCATATCCAATGAAATAAAACCCCATAAAAAACCCCAGCACTGGCTTTATTACAAAAGTATCCCACCCCTAAGACACTTTAATCAACCCATATGTTGCACATATCTTGAACTTGGTTCTCTTGTCAGATGGCTCATACATTAAACTCTTAATCATGCCCACATCATTCTCCTGAGGTGGGAAGAAATTCTCCCTCAAATTGAGAAGTATCCAATCTCTGTAACAGATCTTTGTGAAAATTCTTTTTGCACTCCGCAATAAAGGTGGTAAGTGTGGTGAAGGACGCAAAATCGAGGTCTTCTATGAACTTGCCTTCTTGGGTCTCTTCTTTGTCCGAGCTCGTCTTGGAAGTTGGTCCTGCTCTGGCACATGGTTGATGATCTTGGGCTACATCTTGGCTTCAATCTTGAAATCAGATGGGGAAGATACTGGCTTATCATCCTTCGGTGTTTCAGGATTGACAAAGGGATCTTCTACTTGGAATGGATGTTCATCATGAAGCTCAATGAGCGACACATTAGGCTCAATTTCTGAAGTGGCTTCATCTAGCGAGTCATTAATTTCATGTGGTTTTGCAATGTTTGCTCGCCTTTTTGTCTTTGCAAAAAAAATCAGAAATTTTCTAATATTTTTGTTTTGGCCTTTGCACTTCAAAATCATAAAGTCTATGAATAAGGAGCTCATATTTAGTTTGAAATATAAGATACATTCTCTCATCATAACTAAGATGATGCTCCTCTTTCCACTCAAAGGCTAATATCAGATCCATCACATAATCAAGCTCAATCTTAACATCTTCCTCATCGCCATTCTGCAACAGTTCTACATAATCATAGAAACTCACTGGATGGACATCACTTGACTCCCAACAAAGATAGATAAAAGCCATAGAATTCCATTGATTCACAGGAACTCATCAGTAATGGAACCAACTGTAACCTAGCTGAAAAGTATACCCTTCCAATGATCCACAGGAACTCAACTGGGTAAGGACCAGCTGGAAGCTATCTCTAATACCAAATTTGATGCAGGATATGACAAGCTTGAATGTCCGACTGATGTGGGGGATTCTAGGCTTGTATATCTTGCTGATGTGGCCTAATAATAAGGTTGTAGAAGCTAGGACAGACTTAAAATAATCAAGAATTTATGAATACACACCCAAGTAATCATACACTTAGAAGGAAGTTATGACAGAATTAGGGAATCAAAGTAGAAGAATTTGAAGGAATCTGTGAGTGAAAGACAGAAAAAGGAGAGAAGGGCTATTTTAGGGATTCTGGATTTTTTTTTTGCAGAACCATGAAATTACCAAAATACCCCTACAGTTGCGTTGGAATTTTATGAAATTTTACAGGTGATCATATGTGACTATGAGTGATCTCTGTACCAAATCCTGTCAGAAGTGTTTCTGTAACAAGAAGACATAAAACAGTGGAGGTTCTTTGATAAAAAACTTGATTAGAACCTAGGGGAATCAAGAGGGGTTTAAGGGGATTGGATGGGGAGAAAAACCCTAAAAGAAAAGAACGAAATAGGGCTGTATAGTGGGGGGGGGGGGGGAACGATTTGAAGGGTTCAAATACCTAGAAAATTCTGTTTTAACATACGAGTAATGGAACTCCAAAGAAGATCAACTAAACAGAAAGTTAATGAGAATATTTAAATGGAGTTTTCTAAATAAAAGAAGGATTGAATATGAGAACCGTCAGATTTCCTGATTTGTTTGGTGCAATTTGGCATAGCAATGACTATAGGAAGTTCCAACTGTAAGCTACAACTCTTTGAATTACAGCACCTGGTTATGTCAATGTGCAGCAGAGATATGATGAGGGAAGAATATTCAAAATGAAGAAGAAGTGGAAGATAAAAGGTATTAGAAGAGGAAAAAGAGAAAGAGAAGAAGATTATAGAAGAAAGGAGAAGAAGATAGTAGAAGAAAGGGTTAGAAGCTAGGGATGAACCCTAGTTGGAAGCCCATGGCTACACCAAAAGATGGGGATAGAGAAGAGGGAGGGAATAAAAAGGGACCAAGCCCACTGAACAAACTTGTTCACAATTCTTTAATTCGTCATAAACTCCCTTCATTGAAGTTGTTGGGGCCTTGTATAGGTTTACAAGAATCAAAATATAGCAACTTCCTAAAAATAGAAATTTCTTAACTCCTAAACTTGGGACTAAAACCTTTCTAAAACTTAGACTCTCCAACTAAGACTTTCCTAAAACTCAAGACTTCTAAATATTCAACAAGAAAGAAGGCTGTCGAGCAGCTACTTGTAGGGCCCACATGTTTGACTTTGTAGACCACATAAAGAAAAAATACAGCAGCTGTCAACCTGCCCATTAAAAGTCCTAAAACACACTGGCTTTTAACCTTATTACAATCATTTCCTATGAAATAAAATCCCATAAAAACCCCTGGCATTATTGGCCTTACTACAAAAGTATCCCACCCCCAAGACACTTTAATTAACCTATATGTTGCACACATCTTGAACTTGGTCCTCTTGTGGGGTAGCACATACATTAACCTCTTAATTATGTGTGCATCAAGCAGGACACTTTAAAATGGGATAAACCCAAGATCAGGGTGGTAGTAAAACTAAAAGAAAACATTATGAAAGATGGAAAGTTCTTTCTCTTACAAACATTAGGCTGGTACAACAACAACAAACAGCCTTATCCCCACTATTTGGTGCTTTGTTTACCAAAAAACTAAAAAAAAAAACATTGGGTGCTTTGTTTACCAAAAGAAAGAAAAAAAGCACCTGATGGCAATCTCATTATTGTTGTGTTTTGTTGAACAATGAACAATCCCTTCGGCATCACTAGAAAAAAAAATGACATATCAACAACAAAATTAATAGCATCTAAACTTTGCACTCAAGTAATAAATAATAAGGGAACTTTCATCATTCTACTCCCTCAAGCCATTGGTTTGTGGTCAGGCCAAACTGCCACTTCAATTCTTTACCTTGAATACAAAAAGAAGTATCTTTGATTCATCCAATCATTGTCTTTATTCATTTACCAAGGGTAAATTTGTCTAGTGAAAAATACCATGTTCAACCATGCAACTGGTTACGATCTATCTGGGGAAGGGTAATTCACCTAGCACTCCTATTAATATGCAAAGGAGAGATATAAGTTCAGTTATAGACTAACAAGCCTTCACGGTAGAAAGCAAGAAATCCAAACCCCAGAGACCTTTACCTGTATTTAGTTTGCTACAGAGAGGTTCTAATTTCAAAATACTAGATCAGACCAACTCAAAGCACATAACAAAATCCCAATAAGCAAAAGATTGCTCATGGTAAGTGGTAGGCTTATCTGCAGACAAGCTATGATGAGTTAGCTGATCTCCAAAGGCAATCAGACTAGTACAAAGCACATAAGCCACAAAATCCCAGTAAGCAAGAGACAGCTCATGGAAATTGGTAGGCTTATCTACAAACAAGCTTGGATGAGTTGGCTGACCTCTAAAGATGAAGTTCCAAGGAAATTACCTGTACAACAATACCACCTTCAGAACCTCCTTCCTCTTTAATAATGCTAACGATCTTCTCAAATGCACCCTCAAAGACCACAATTTTTTGAATTTCCTGAAAATTAAACAAAGCCATAGGTTAGTAGGAACTAGGAAAAGCAAACTCGTTTCACCAAAATAATAACTTGTGGGAGGAATGTCACCTCAGCTTCACGAGTCAAGTAAGTAAGAAGTAACAATGCCTCATTTCGTATAACCTACCAAGCAGAAATCACACAATTAAGTTTTTGGAAGTTGCAGATTGTCAACATAAGCAGCACAAAAATGTAGAGGAGACATTCCAACCCCCCCCCCCAAAAAAAAAAAAAAAAAGGTACACACTCACGGAAAGAGAGAGGTATCTTCATTATTGTTGTATATAAAATTTAAAATGCTAACACTTCAGTGAGATAGAGGACAAAAAGAGAAACCATAAGGCTCTTGAAATGTTCTCGGTATAGTATTCTCCTTTGTATCATATTCCTTGTAAAAGCACTTGCAATAGAATTTACAACCATAAAATTATCATGTAATGTAACAAACTTCATACCTCGCGATCCATAAGCATATCCATAAGATGAGTTATTCCACGAGGAATGGTAAGGATTGCTTCTTGTAACCTGAAACAGGAATCTCAGTAAAACTGCATCCCAGGATAACTAAGTGAATCCAAGAATTAGACAACATTAAAATTAAAAAGGTCAAAAACACATGAATAGTATTATTTTGCATCCATAGGATGCCTTTCTAGCAAATGAATGTGTTGAAGATAGGCAAAAGGCAAGGGATGGAATTCTCAGCAAGTTGGACTTGAAGAAAGCATATGATCATGTAAATTGAATTTATCCAAAAACAAAATGATCATGTAAATTGATATTTTTTTTTGGTTTACATTTCAGTAGAATGGGATTCGGGAATGATTGAGGAGATGGATGGGTGTTTGTGAAATCTGTTTCTTTTTCTATATTGATGAATGGCTCTCCTAAAAGTTTTTTCCTAAATTTGAGAGGTTTAAGACAAGGGGAACCGTTATCCCCTTATTTATCATGGTGACGAAGACCTTGAGTCGTATATTAAAAAGGGCTCAGAAAGGCCTTATTTCAGAGTTTAAGGTGGGGAGGAGCAGCTTACACATTTCTCAACTCCAGTTTGTGGATAATACCATGATTTTTTGTGAGGTGAAGGGGAGGCAGATGGGTCTTTTAAAGTGCATTCTTTGCTATTTCGAGGCAGTCTCCAGTCTCCAAGTCAATTTGTCTAGATATGAGATTATCTCAGTCAAAAGGGCAAGATAGATTCAGTTGTTGGCAACCATTTTGGGATGGAAGATTGGTAGTCTCTCCTCTTCATACATGGGCCCCCCTTTGGATACTAAGCATAATTCCAAGGTTGTTTGGGAGCTTGTGGTGGAAAGGATCAATAGGCGTCTTGATTTTTAGAAAGCACCTCTTCTATCCAAAGGGGGAAGGTTGACTGATGAGGACATCTTGCCACGTGGAAAGCTTAAAGTGCATCAGCGCTGGAGGAGAGTTCCCCAAAGCCTATATATGCACTACGGACTGTTCAAAGTCCATTGCTTTGATCGGGAAGCGATTCCAAGCTGATTTGAGCATGACACATTTTTCGAGGCATGTGGGGCTCACTTGTCCATGTGAGTGGGTCCACATGAGGGCATCATCAGCATGGTGTATTTGTTAGGCTTTTATTTCAATCCCAAGAATTATTTCTTATTTTTCTGCAAATTTTTTTGGATTTTTTTTCGTATTAGGGGTATATTGGTCATTTTCTAATTTTGGAGGGATTTATGTGCAAAATCAAAGTTTGAGTGTTTTAGTTTGACAGAATAAGTGCATGTTGCACGAGTTAAGGTGTTTTAGATTAGTTTTGATTCTTTTTATTGCACTTGTTAAGTAGGGGTAAATATGTATTTGACAGATTTTTTTTTTTTCATATATAAAAGAAGAGGTAAAGGTCGTATAGACCTATTGAACGAAAATAAATAAATTCAGA
The DNA here is from genome assembly GCA_025762735.1 of Platanus orientalis. Classification (NCBI taxonomy): domain Eukaryota; kingdom Viridiplantae; phylum Streptophyta; class Magnoliopsida; order Proteales; family Platanaceae; genus Platanus; species Platanus orientalis. The sequence goes on along the minus strand of JAOXJP010141503.1, from coordinate 758 downwards.
CAAAAGTTTTTGCTCTCTTCTTCAGCCGGCTCTCTCCCTCTCTCTAAGGTGAAAATGGCTTGTTCTCCCTTGTTTGCCTAAACAAAGACCTAGGTTGGTGATTTCTTAGGGAAGAGGTTTGGTGATTTTCCTTTAGGTACGTATCCAAATTTTTTTTTCTTCTTCTCCCCTTTTCAGTTTTCTGGTTTTTCTGGTTTCTCTTTGATTACCACAACCCATAAACACCACCTTCCTTCATCATCTTCATTCACAAACCTTCCTCGCCTTTCCTAATATCAAAACCCACATTTCCAACCCTTTTGTTTCTCACGGCCAACTCCGTTAACTACTGCAGAGAAAATTCAGAACCCATAAAACCCAATCCCATATTAGATTCTATCTCCTTCACATACCCCACACCATCCAATCATTACAGCTTCAGCTCCTTATCTTTTATCTCCCATCTTCTCATTTATTACCATTATATCTCACATTTATTCCTGATCATCTACAACCAACCTATAAAACTAATCTAAAACAAAAGACTTTACTATCAGAAACTTTTCCAATATCTTATCACCTTTGATTTTGGTAGTCTTTTATAGATCTGTAATCCATATACTAAACAGTAGTCTTAGGACACCTTTCCTTAAAGTTTTAGGTAGTTAAAACCCAAACTCTATCAGACATACACTCACAACCAGGTTTATCTAGTTGGGGATTTAAGTTTTATTTTCTCAACTCACTATTTTGTATATGGTTGAGTAGTCATTATTTTT